>JAZBGY010000170.1:509-96861 GCA_037414755.1 Lydus trimaculatus | reverse complement strand
CGTGTATTCGAATACGTAAATTTCTAAACGAAAATTCTGAAAAATATTTATTGCGTGTTGATTGCTGTACCCCGGCAAGTTGTAAATAATGTTTATTGGCCAAAATAAGCTCCCTTTTCTAGAAAAACAGCTGTCATATTTAAAATACTTTTGTTCAAGTATGCAACCGATGGTACATCAAATTCGGTTTCTCGTTTACCCTCCAGGAGCCTTAATTATTAAAGAAAAAAAAGAAACATTTGCAATATAACCAGTTTGTTTGTTTCTATTCACGATTGTAGAACTCGTTGGATAAAATTTTAGAAAGTCGATGTTTATATCGAATATCCCAAAAAAGAAGAAACACACTGGCAAAACCTAGAGTAAAACAAAAAGGTACCGGGATCTGATTGAATTGAAAGAGAATTCCAAAGTTGTCAATGCATATATGTCGGTAAACACTCAGTGAATGCGTTAGTTTAGTTTGAAGGATGTCCAGTACCAAGCTGGTTTTCTTTACGCTGTTTACTTTTAGCCTCGGGCAATATGAAGGTAAATTCTAAAACAATACCAGTAGTTTTATTTATAAAATAATGATTTTTCCTTCTTTTCTGTTGTATAAAACAAGGTGATGAGTGTGTGTTGAATAATACGAAAACGAAAGGAATATGCACGGTTATAGATAAATGCTCTTATGCTTTGAATTTATTGAAAACAAAACAAACACCCCAACCTTGTGGATTTCACGGTTTAACACCGATAGTGTGTTGTCCAAAACAAAATGAAAAATTACAATATCAACCAGGACGAATATCTCACCAAAGTAATATATTTTTACCTGAATTACACGACTAACTTATTATGATTTAATTATTTTAAGAATGTCTATCATACTACAAAATTCCGACAGATTCGGCAATTTTTATTGGCACTCGATCTTTAGCAGGTGAATTTCCACATATGGTAAATACGTATACCAATCATTCTGCATTTTTCAATATTGGTAATCACATTTTTGGAATTTTAGGCTATTTTGGGTTATAATGATACAAATGATCCTCAATGGTTATGTGGTGGATCATTGATTAGTGATAGATTTGTTTTAACAGCTGCTCATTGTTTATATTCACAAAAATTGTTAGTGTTAATTATAGGAAGACTACTGCTTTTCCTACTCGTTCCACACACATAATGAATTTTCATTATTTTTAGTGGTGATGTAAAAATTGTCCGTTTAGGTGAGTTAGACATAAAAAACCCAACTGACGATGCGGGTCCTGAAGATTACCAAGTTAATCAAACTTTCCGACATCCGAAATATCAACCACCATCGAAATACCATGATATAGCTTTATTACAATTAGATGAAATTGTTCTCTTTGGTACTTATATAAAACCAGCTTGTTTATATGTAACTAATGCAATACCAACACAACAAGTAACAGCAACTGGATGGGGTGTAACTGACTATCTAGGTGAACCTAGTTCGCATCTACTAAAAGTTTTCTTAAGCTTAATTGACTCTAATGAATGTCGGAAAGCATATTCTAATACACCTGTACGGCAATTAGAACAAGGTATTTTAGGAAATATTCAAGTATGTGCTGGTAATAAAAGTGGAGCAGATACATGTCCGGTAAATTAGAAGAATTTTCCACAATAAAACTGTGATAATTGAGAATTTTTTAGGGTGATTCTGGTGGACCTCTACAAATTCAATTTTTCGATGAAAATCTAGGAAAAGACTATTATCAAGTTATTGGTGTAACATCTTTTGGTAAAGCATGCGGTTTTCAAAACAGTGTTGGTGTGTATACTCGAGTTTCCGGTTATGTATCATGGATTGAAAGTATCGTTTGGAGAGATGATTATATTTTGTTCGAAAACTGATAAAAGAGAGGATATTTTTACATTTCTTGTTGTGTCATTACATTTAATTATTCAAGTGGGCTTTCGATTAAATAATTGAGATGATTGTAGTGTATTTATTAATTTTGCGATGATTCTATGCGCTGGGAGATCAAATTTTAAAATTTTTGAAGAAATTAATATTAAAATCCATACAGACTTTCCGCAATTTTCACGCTAAACTTGCCAAAACCATTTAAGGTCATCATTTATTTATTCAACATTCAACTTATACAAATTACTTCGCATAACGTTGACGCTAAGAATACTGTTTGCGTTTGCTCTTCGGAAAATGTTTGATATCGAATCGAGTTGTTTTCTGCTGAAATTTAGTATTAGCGTTACCATTAACATTACTATTGATGGGAATAAGGATGTAGATTTTCAAAAAAAAAAAAGAACGATCAAGCAAATGCCAATACAAGTAGGTATAACTAATTGAAACTCTGACCATTGCAAATCTATATTACCGTTTTTACTATCTCGATGTTTAGTCGGCAAAATTGAAGTATATGAAGCATATAGAAAGAATCAAGCGAAATATAACTTCTCGTATTAAGTAAACAACTTGTTTCTACAAAAAAATTTAGGTAAATTGAACAAACAAAAATCTTCTCGGAAGACTTCGCGGTTTGTTTACGGATTTTCAAAATAAAAAAAAGTTGGCGATATAACCAGTTTGTTTGTTTCTAGTCACATTTTGTATAACTCGTTGATTGAACTTTACAAAACGAAGTAGGTACAACATCGTAAAATTTTAGAAACTCGATGTTTATATCGAGTATCCCAAAAAGAAAGATAAAACACACTGGCAAAACCTAAGGAAAGACAAGTAAGTACAGAGATCTAATTGTTGTTTCATATTCCAGAATACATTCAAGAATCTGTTAGTTTAGTTTGAAGGATGTCAACTACCAAGCTGGTTTTCTTTACATTGCTTACTTTTGGCCTGGGGCAATATGAAGGTAAAATTGAAACAATAGCAAAAATTTTAGAAAATAACAATTTTTTACTCTTTTTATTTTGTGTTTATGTGTTAAAAACAAGGTGACGAGTGTTTGTTGATGACACTGAAAATTAAAGGAACATGCACGATTATAGACAAATGTCCTTCTGCTTTGAATTTATTAAAAATGAAACAAACACCTCAACATTGTGGATTTCATGGTTCAACGCCGATAGTATGTTGTCCAAAACTAATTGTAAATGAAAAATTACAATATCATCCAGGACAAATATCTTACGAAAGTAATATTTTATCTGAATTAATTAACACAACTAATTCATTCAGATTTATTTCATTGATTATTTTAAGAATGTTTATCGTACTATAATACTACGCAAGTTCAGCCTGCTTTCTCTGGTGTTCGATCTTTAGCAGCTGAATTTCCACATATGGTAAATAAGTACCTCTATAACACTCATTCTCCGAAATTGCTAATCAAACTTTTAACATTTTAGGCTATTTTGGGTTATAATGATACAAATGATCCTAAATGGTTATGTGGTGGTTCATTGATTAGTGATAGATTTGTTTTAACAGCTGCTCATTGTTTATATTCGCAAAAATTGTTAGTATTAATTATAGGGAAAGCATTGCTTTTCCTACTCGTTACACACACACACACATACACGCATAACTAATTTTTGTTATTTCCAGTGGTAATGTGAAAATTGTTCGTTTAGGTGATTTGGATATAAAAAATACGACCGACAATGCGGCTCCTGAAGATTTCCAAATTACTGAAGCTTTCCGACATCCCAAATATCAATCACCATCAAAGTACAATGATATAGCTTTATTACAATTAGATCGAACTGTTTACTTTGGTGTCTATATAAAACCAGCTTGTTTATATGTAACTAATGCAATACCAAAACAACAAGTAACAGCAACTGGATGGGGTGTAACTGATTTTTTAGGGGAACCCAGTTCGCATCTATTAAAAGTCTTCGTAGGTTTGATTGATTCTAATGAATGTCGGAGCGCATATTCGAATACACCTGCACGACAATTAGAACAAGGTATTTTAGAAAATATTCAAGTATGTGCTGGTAATGTGAGTGGAGCAGATACATGTCCGGTAAATTAGAAAAATTGTCCACAATAAAACAGTAGTAATTGAAAATTTTTAGGGTGACTCTGGTGGACCTTTACAAATTTCATTTTTCAATAAAGATATACGAAAAGACTATTATCAAATTATTGGTGTAACATCATTTGGTAAAGCATGTGGTTTCAAAAACAGTGTTGGTGTGTATACTCGAGTTTCCGGTTATGTATCATGGATTGAAAGTATTGTTTGGAAAGATGATTATATTTCGTTGGGCAACTGATAAACGCGGCTATTATATAGATAGTTAATTACAACAATTTGAATCGAAGAAGATATTTTTACATTTCTTTTTGTGTTATTGCATTTTATTTTTCAAGTGGCTTTTGATTAAATAATTGAGATAATAGGGGGTGTATTATTAATTTTGCGATAATTCTGAGCGTTTCTATTTATTTAATATTAAAGTCATTAGTTTATTTCGCCTAACGTTGACGATAAGACCGTTTGCATTGCAGAAAATCCACGATAATATCTAATCTTAATGCGTAATAAACCTTTTTCACAGTCTCGATATCCAGTTAGCAAAATTAAAATAGACGAAGTATATAGAAAGAATCAAAGGAAATATAATTTATAAGACCCCTTCTTGGAATACTTTGCAGTATGGTTACTAATTACTAATTAGCAAGTAAAATTTGTGATATAACCAGTTTGTTTGTTTCTATTCACGTTTATATTTCTTTCAAAAAAAAAATTCTAAACCTAGAAATAGATTCGTTGATTAAAATTTAACAAAAATTACAAAAGTGCATCATGAAATTCTAGCAGATCGGTGTTTATTTAGAGTTTCCACACACAAAAAAAAATCACAACTGATAAAAAAACACATAACTAAGGGAAAACACAAGTAATTGAATTAAGAGGGAATCCCAATGTTGTCAGCTCATATTTCGCAATACATTCATGAATCCGTTAGTTTAGTTTGAAGGATGTCCAGTACCAAGCTGGTTTTCTTTACGCTATTTACTTTTAGCCTCGGGCAATATGAAGGTAAATTCTAAAACAATACCAGTAGTTTTATTTATAAAATAATGATTTTTCCTTCTTTTGTGTTGTATAAAATAAGGTGATCAGTGTGTGTTGGATAATACGAAAACGAAAGGAATATGCACGATTATAGACAAATGTCCTTATGCTTTGAATTTATTAAAAACAAGACAAACACCCCAACATTGTGGATTTCACGGTTTAACACCGATAGTGTGTTGTCCAAAACAAAATGAAAAATTACAGTATCGACCAGGACGAATATCTCACCAAAGTAATATATTTTTATCTGAATTACACAATTAATTTATTAAGATTTTATTATTTTAAGAATGTCTAGCGTACCATAATGTTACACAAGGTTTTGCTGCTTTTGCTGGTGTCCGATCTTTAGCAGCTGAATTTCCACATATGGTAAATACGTAGACTACACACTCCCCAAAATTGGTAATCAAATTTTTTGAATTTTAGGCTATTTTGGGTTATGGTGATACAAATGATACACAATGGTTATGTGGTGGATCATTGATTAGTGATAGATTTGTTTTAACAGCTGCTCATTGTTTATATTCACAAAAATTGTTAGTGTTAATTATAGGCAGTGCTTTTCCTACTCGTTACTTACACACGCCAAACTAATTTTTATTATTTCTAGTGGTAACGTAAAAATGGTCCGTTTAGGTGACTTGGATATAAAAAACACAACTGACGATGCAGCTCCTGAAGATTTCCAAATTAGTCAAACTTTCCGACATTCACAGTATCAACCACCATCAAAATACCACGATATAGCTTTATTACAATTGGATCGAATTGTTAAATTTAATTTTTATATAAAACCAGCTTGTTTATATATAATTAATGTAATACCAACAAAACAAATTACAGCAACTGGATGGGGTGTAACTGAATTTCTAGGTGAACCTAGTTCACATCTATTAAAAGTCTTTTTAAATTTTATCAATTATACAGAATGTAGGGCAGCATATGTTAATGCACCTACACGGCAATTAGAACAAGGTATTTTAGAAAATATCCAAATATGTGCTGGTAATGTAAATGGAGCAGATACATGTCCGGTAAATTAGAAGAATTTTCCACAATAAAACAATGATAATTGAAAATTTTTAGGGTGATTCTGGTGGACCTTTACAATGGTGGTATTATGACCCAAGTATAAAACATGGATATTATTTAATTATTGGTGTAACATCATTTGGTAAAGCATGCGGTTTCAAAAACAGTGTTGGTGTGTATACTCGAGTTTCCGGTTATGTATCATGGATTGAAAGTATCGTTTGGAGAGATGATTATGTTTCGTTGGTAAACTGATAAGAGGCCGGTGTTTTTTGTTTTTTTAATGAATTTTTCCAATAAATCATTATAAAATAATAACGTCTTTAAAAATACCACTTTCCATCCAATTGATATCCTTATTCAAAGAGATAGAGATCGAGGTAATGACTTGTGAATAAACACTGCTTGTTTATCAGTTCATTTTGTTTTTTTTTGGGTAATTGTATCAGGGAAAACATTTAAACATCTGGAAATTTACTATAATTGTTTTTTTTTTGTTCCTGGAATCGTTTTATTAAATCTTAAAGTCAACGGCTTGTTAAATGTTTTCGCACTTGAATTGAAATTTTTCCATTTATGTTCAGTTGAAATCTGCATTTGTAATGAGACAACGAATCCAATTAATACTCCGGCAAACTTATAAACAATTATGTTCCAATTATTGTTATTAATTATAACAACAATATTAATAAATCATATAATTGCTAATCAAGACTTAATTCACAATAATAATAATGAATCAAAATTTAGCTACACAACAGGTGAAATCTAAAAATTTATAATTTTTGTTTTTAATTTAATTACGCTTGATTTTTGTTTTATTTGGATGGTAATAATAATTAGCGCAATTACACAAATGGCATAAATTATTTGTAATGAATTTCGAGCCACGATTGACACATATCGAAAAAAGTATTAATGATTTATTGGAAAAGGCACACGTTTGGGATACTTTTCAATTACATTTTTCCGCCTGGAATCAACAATTAGCGAGTATTGATAAGAAAATCGATATAATCAACAAGTAAGATGTTTGTTTAGCATAACCGAACTTTACTATATTGAAATTATTTTTCCAGTATTACTCAAGACAATCTAATCGATCTCATTACGAAATTGGAAGTTTTAACAATTTTTGACTATAAAATCGATGCAATTCTACGTAAATTCCAAAAAATTGATAAAATCCTAACAAATTTAAACCACAAAAGTGATCTTGCCAATACTAAAACTTTACGTAATGAAGTTGCAATACGTGATATTCGTAATATTGTTAAGATTATCGAAAAAACGAATGATTTTTTAATAAAACCAAAACAATGTAAAACATCTGAAATCATTGAAGATATATCATCGAAAATCGATATAATTTTCGATAAAATCACAATAAACGATGATCAAAATTATATCGAAGAAGAGGAAGATGATTTACTGATTGAAAGAAATAAACGATCATTACAAAATAATGAAATCCCTACGTGTGAACAATTCACTAAAGAAATCTTAGAATGCAACGAAAACTTTATAAATATCGAAAAATCGATAAACAAACAAATCGATAATAATTTTCAAAAATACTTCAATTCAATAACTGAATATTTTGAAAATCTATTAGATAGAAGGAGAAGATTTAAATTAAATCCAGATAAAATTCACCACGAACCAGATAAGAATTCTTGTGAAGATCTCGACAATAATCAACCAGATGGTATTTACAATTTTGGTGTTTTATCAAAATTGTCATCTTATCATCATAAAAATTCAAAATATTGCATGACACGTAACAATCACCGATGGACAATTATACAAAATCGTAATAATTACCATATTCAACAAGACTTTAATTTATCATGGAATGAATATAAAAGCGGTTTCGGTGATTTAAATAAAGATTTCTGGTTGGGTAATGATTTAATTTACGAATTAACAAAAAATAATGCAATTCTACGAATTGAATTGGAAGATTTCAATAATAATTATGTATGGGCGGAATTTTACAAATTTAAAATTTCATCAGAACACAATAATTACCGTTTAATCATTGCAAATTATCATGGTAATGCTAGTGATTCATTTACAAGTCATAATGGATCATTTTTCAGTACTTATGATCGAAAAAATGATCAAGCACCGGACTGTTGTCCATGTGCTGTATCATATGGTGGTGGTTGGTGGTTTAACAGGTAACAAATTTTATTTGAATTTTTTCAATAATAATACGTCGAAATTGTAGTTGTTTTGAATCAAATTTAAATGGAATCTATCATCGGAATCCTTATGATAATGGGCATTACGGTGGTATAATCTGGGAGAATTGGTTAGGTGATTATTCATTGAAGAAATCGATTATGATGATTAGAGCAATAGAAGATCCGTGAATTCGAAACAATAATTTTTTATAAATTCTAACAATAAAGGTATTTTTAAGGTCTTTCTCAAGGGGTTGAAGGGCAGAAACTGTCAATGTATTGAAAAGGTACTTTATTTTACGAAATTTCCTCAAATATCCATTATTTGTTTAAAAGTTGAATTCAAGTTTCTATAGTTTCCATACTTTCATCCGCCTCAGCTTCCATATCTTCATCCTCTTCTTCGCCTTCTTTCTTTTCTGGTGGATTCTCATATGCTTTATCTAATGGTGATACAACTACACCATCCCATACAGACATTTCTTTAGCAATTAATGCATTCCCTTCTAAACCTAGAATATGTTTATAACCACCATGTGATAATACACGTAATAATGTTTGTGCTGTTAAACAACAAATATCTTGTTGTTCTAATGTCATAGCTGTATGTATACGTAAACTAACACCTTCACATGGATCAGTAATACCAGCTGAACCAGGTAGAAATAGACCAGCTGATAATAATTGAAAGACACGTCGGAATGCAACATTAATTGGTAATGCTTGCCGACTTGGGTTATGCATTATAGCAAAATGTGCTAATAAATCCAACATCCATGGTGTTAACGGTTCAAATCCATCAAATCTTGAACGTATATCACGTAATAAACGTATTAATACTTTAATTGAGGAATGATGTGCATTCTCTTCAAACCAACGACTATGTCGTATTGCTGCTAGATGACTTAACATAATTTTTTGATCTAAATGTATTTCAGGATCTAATTTTCTAATATTATGATGTAATGTTGTTACCATAACACGTACACAAGCAAAACTATTACTAATTTCAATACCTTTCTCATTTGTTATGTGTGTTAATTGTTCACCTTTTGATACAACTTCATTTTTCATCAAATTCTTCAAATCATCTTTAACTTTATTACCGAGTGCTTCGACAGCTTCACGGGTCGGTAATGTTTTCAATATTACAACAATATCAGCCACATTATGGCCAGTCACCATTGTACCTTTCTTAAACGAACCCACCTGACGCACCTCCTCTAATTGCTACAAAAATCAAAACTAATGCATTTGTTCCGCTTTTTTTTTTAATGAAAACCTTACACAAGCATCAAAAGATCCAGGTGCCACCACTAAATTATCCAATACTGTTTGTATCTTTGTAACCAAATTTAAAATAGCTGTTTGTTCGGCTGGTGTTGGTGATAGATCAACGTTACGTTTCAATAAGGCTTGTGTAAATGCTGTCTCATCTGGTGCTGGTTTAACACGTGGAAACGATGATTCACATAATGCTAAATCGAATGGATGTCTTGGTAAAAACATTTTTACTTTGTATGGGGGCCTACCGCCGAGGCCACGGTTCATGCCGCCTCTACCTCTTAAACCACCTCTTGCCATTATAACCTACAAAACAACTTATTAATTATTGATCATATGAATAATTTGTGTGTTTATTTACTAACTTGTGTTCGATTACTGTGAAAATATTAGCATTCAAATCAACAAATTCAACACACCGACTTTCTATCGATTTACCCAACACCAACAACAATGAATGACACTAGATAGGGATTTTTGTTTTAAATCTAGTGGTAAATCAAAATTCCCTATATTTGCAACTTTGAAAATTAGTAATTTTTCATTTGTCACTAAAATCATAAAGAGCGCCATTTTTAAATATTTAGCATTGATGATAACAAATATAAACAATATAGATTGTAGATAATTTTTATTTTTAAATCAAATTCTACCATGTCAATTGTTTTGGCCAAAATAATTAAATACACGGATTATATTGTGGGGCCATATTGATGTAATTACAATTAACATGAGATGTCATCCCATCTGGGACTGGTATTTTGAATAATTTCCCTTGTGGCATACATACACAGATCTTGTATTGATAAGTGATATAATTACTATATTTTAATGTAGTAATTGGTATACTTCTAGTATCGATCACTATACCATCTTTCCCATTCAATATAATTGATCCATTTATTGTATTTAAATAAATATCTTGATCAGCACTCCACAAAATCTGTTTACCATCCATACTAGTCCCTTCAGATCCTTTCAAATTAACAATTCTACCTTCAATTTTTAATTTCTCATCAATCGGACTTACAATACGATTAGTTTCGATTAATTTTGCATTCAGTGAACGTGCATTTTTCAATGTTTTAAATTGTGGTGAATTGGTTGTGAAAATCGTTTCACCATTCTTATTTTTAATTTCAAACAATTCAAAACCACGTAATAAAGTACCATTACGATTTAAACGTAATTTATTAATTGGTCGTCCATTACGCAACGATAGATTTAATAAAACAGCACTTTCATCAGCGGAAATCTCGATCGGTTCATCTTTGAAACCTTCAATTTTACCATCACGTTTGTACATATGCCCCAAATCGGTATCACCGAAAAACTTAATTGTATACTCTTCCGGTATCAATTCAATACTTTCCATCCCTTGACCTAATCGTAATACCCCCAAAATTGTTATTGTCAATATTAAATTACCAATAGCTAATATTAAAAGTAAACCAACTAATGTCCAAAATGCAAACGTTTTCCTACCACGTAGACCAGTTTTAGTTAAATGTTGTTCATGTACTGGGACATAACCAGCTTTGAAATTATTATTATGATATTTGGAGGATGAACGTTTTAATAATGTCTTATCACGTATTGATAATGAATCGATATCGTTTGTAAAGAATTCTGTTGTTGGTGAAGTGGAAGTACCACGGAAATCCATTATTATTTCTATAATTTTATGCACGATAAACAAGCGAAAAAAGTTAGAATTTATAACACTACTTACATGATGTTTTGTTTTGGAATGAGGGTAATGTTATTTTAAGAGATACGATGGTCGATTGTAAGCGACGTCGGTAGCGTCGTGGCGCATGTGTTTTAAGCACAGCATTTGCTCTATACATTTACGAAATTGCTTTTGTACCACTCACAACATACGATCAATGCATGGAGACTACTACTACTACTGCTTGTTTTTTACAGAATAAAGGAATTTATCCTACAAAGTGATACACCTACAGATCATCTTTCACAGTTTTGATGTTTAAATAATGACGCTAATGGCACATTTTGTAGACAGTTAGAATTGAATGTGTTTGAAACAGTTCCCCCTATGTTAATCATAATGTTTGAATATCACAAGTCACATAGAAAGCTTCAAGGTAGAGATTGTATTTCACTACGAAAACGTCAGGGGTGTTGAAAATTATTGAAACTGTCGACATTGAATAGAACTTTGCTAGATTTGGAGGACACTCGAAATAGTCTTCATAGTTAACAGAAAGTGCTAGTGGTTAATTTTTTCAGAAATATGCTTCCTGTATCGATCAGACGTTCAGATCGATAAGAGTACTTTTTGAAAGCTCTGTTCTCTACTTTGGTAAATTGGTTAGCTTCTTACTACAAAAAATCGAAACAATACGAGAAAGAAACTCTTGAAATTAAGAATTAATATTACAACAACCAGAGAATGAAAAGTAGAAAGAATGCTAAAGACATTGACTCTCACTGAAGAAAATCAGCACTATTTAAATGATGAATTGTGCCTAAACGATTGAATTTTTCGTAAAATCAAGTGCTTTTTCTAGAGCGAAGATTTCTTCATATTTTCGAGGTTTTTAATTATAATAAAATATCTGTGTTTTCTATGATTTGGCTCAGAATTAGGAAAATCAAAGATAGTTATGTTTCTAAAAGTCAAAAATAAACAATTAAAAATTAAATAAAGTTGTCAAAATCTTAGGCGAATTGTGTGTAAAATTTCGAATACGAAAATGTTCAAAATTCCGGTAAAGAATGAGAAATTAAATAATTTCCATTTAATAAAATCAAATTTTCAGAAATGGTTCACTCCACGTTTCTTCCTACAACGTTACGAAGTAAGTACCCATATTCAGGGCCGATATAAATTACTAGGCCCAGAATGACCATCGCCTTATGTAGGCCGGCCACGCTCTAGGGGCGGCGGCCCTGTCCACATCCAAAAATAAATCAAATAATTTGTAAAGGGTGTTACAGGGGGGGTGAGGTGATTATTTCTTTAGAGATCAATCCGTGCAGTACCTGGTGGATGAAATAGAGATAGGCCTCTTTTAAAAACAATGTCTGTTTTTATTTTTATTATTTTTTTCTTTCTGTATTATCAATCATAAATAATAATAATTTATTATTATTAAAGTAAATTTGTACATCACAATAGTTACATTGTTTCCTGGAATGTATATAACAACTATAATTTTGTTTAAAATTTTATTTAAATATTCACATCAAAAATTTGTTTAAAATATAGTTGGATCCATTCAGAATTGTCTTGTATTGTATTACATAATGGGGTTATTATTTTTGTTTCTTTATCATTATTATTATTATTAATTAGTGGATATGTTTCAAAAACTAACAAATGTGGATCTTCTACTAATACCTACACACCTATTAATTATCAAAAAAACAAAATCAAAAAAAAATCTGATAATCCTAATAGTATCCACACACGAGCTCTAATAATAAATAATTGATCACTGCAAGCTACTTTTTTTTTTGAATAAGGAAGACAACAAGGCAAGTCTGTTTCTTTATTATCGAATTGTTCGAATATAATTGATGATAAATTCCGTTGATAATACCACCACCACCACATCATCAATATTTCCATTATTTTATATCTTTTTTAATAATAAAAATCGTATTAATAATAATGATGATGATGATGAATGGAAATAGAGAATCTGGGTGGTTTAATTTTAAGGATAACTACAGCATACACATTCAAATACAAGGCCAATATTCCTACCTCTCTGTCTCTATCTACCACCAAGTCCTACAACGGAAGAATTATTTCGTTGTATAAATGCGTGTCTATCTGTATATATAATAATAAGAAAACAAAAAGCTCACCTAAAAGGGATTGTGGTGTGTATTGTCGTTAGTTTTAAAGTCATGTCGATACGCGATTTTTAATAAGGCACGGATACAGAGCTACTAGACACAGACCGTGCAGTGAGTGAATCAGACTGTTATCACAGAAAGCGGTGATTGATTAATTAAAAACAAATAAATAAATATATAGTAGTAGTAATAATAATAATTAATAAATAAATAAATAAATAAGACTAGAACTATATAGTTTGTTAATTGAAAACAACAAACCAAAAAAACAAAAAGAAGAATAAAAGTAAATATAGCAAAAATCACGCTGCTGCTGTTGCTGATGCTGCCGGTCCGGCCGCCTGTCCAAGCATTATGTCAGGAAGTTTTGTTTTTTTTTTTGTTTCTTTCTTAAATATATATATATTTAATATAAATATTTGATCCAAGCAGCATAACTACTTTAATGAAAACTACTTTATTCGTAAAACGGCTCTCTACTACAGTGCAATTGCGACAAAATTATTTAGCCGCACACTACACTACACACAGATAAATACATACTACAAACACTAGAAACTATATAGTAAAAACTATCAAATTATACAAGGACTTAATTTAAAAACTACAACTTTTGAAATACATACGACAAACAGCTAAACATAAATTGTTTAATATTAACAGTTGTTTATTATTTATTGTTATTTTAAAATTGTTGAGGGATATTATATATAATGAGTATCTTATCTTATTTTTTTTGTATTTTTCTTTTGTCAATATCAATCATTATAATAACCATTTAAAAATTGAGTTGTTGTTGTTGTTGTTGTTGTTATTGTTGTGTTTTTATCACTATTACCTTCTTTGTTTCATTTAATTTATAATCAAAACAGAGACCCTCTGATTAATAAGCTACAAGTATTTACAAAAAAAAAAATTAAAAAAAAAATGAAGAAATATATATGTGTATATTATATATATTTCGGTAGGATTCACTTATTAACAAGTGAAACAAAAAATGTTTTTTTTATTTGTCTTAACATTTATAATTGGAATACAAAAATAGAGGGTTCATTCTTGTCTCTCACAACGCTTATTGCTGTCAACTGGATAAATAATTTATACAATGTTATTGTCGATAAATTCCATCACGAGTCGAACATTTTCCACAAATTTATTATTGAAGAGAACAAAATCATACAGGAATAAACAAAACAAAAAAAAACAAAAAAAACAAGTCCGACCCAGGATAGAATCGGGATAGCTTGCCGTTATCAATGCCCAACAACTATCACAAGGCTAAAAACGGTAGCTAATCCCACCGACTTTAATCTAATACTAAACATTATTATTACATTATTATTATCTTTTTTAAAATATAAAAAACATGTTTTTTTTTTTTATTTTTTTGATAAGAACAAAAGTACTAATGAGCGACACGAAACTAAGAGCAAATCAGTCAAAAAAATTCATTAAATTCATTGATTTATTATACACAAATTGTTAGAAGAGTTGGTGGTGATGATTTTGATTAAAATAATAACAATAAGGGCAGTTAATAAATAATGCTCTTAGTTTCGTTGCGTCGTGGCACAAAAGGGCCAGGCAGCAGACGCATTGGTCCGCGAATCACACTAGAATTGTTTTTTTTTTTTAAGTGTTAAAAATTTATTGATGCACAGCTACTACGGAATGTAGGCAGGTCTGTCTAATTTAATTTAAACACCAAAAACATAACAAAAGAAAAATTGAAATAAGAGAGGAAAATCAGGCCGATATTGAGCCCTGACTAGATGAGAATGATGGAAGCCACCGACCAACTCTTTTGGTAAAAAAAAATCATAATGTAGCTGCACTATCGTTTGAATAAAATAAGGGGAAATCAGAAATATAAAGATATTTCTCGGTTTATCTGGTTAAAAAAAAAAAAAAAATATTATTAATCCTATCGGTTCTTATTATCAATGAGATCTATCAACAAAATACGGTAATAAATAGCGAAAAACAAACCAATTTTAAATAAATTACAAATAAGTATCGTCATTTCAGTCAAAAAAATAATTATAAAACATTATAATAAATTAAGAATTAATTTAAGTACAATTAACACAACCCAACAAATGTAAAAATGACCAATAAGGAGTGTAAGGATTGATTATTACAATTATTATGATTATTATTATTATTATTATTATTTAAGAATTATTGCCATGATGAATGAATGAGTAGTCAATATGATGATCTTGTATTATTTTTTGTTTTTTGTTTAAAATTTTAATACTGATTATTGCGAGTTATTGCTAAATGCTAAATGAGCAGGAGGCCGCATCAATTTAAACAAACAAACCAAAAAAAAACAAACAAAAATAATAATAATAAAGCTGATATGATGCTATCTCAGTACTGCTCACAGCATAATGCAGCAAATAATGAGATTCTATATAATATAATAATTATAATATGTATGTATGTACATAGTTTGTTGAAATATCAAAAAACCACAAGGTCAAAACTAGGCACAGAACGCCGCCATTGACAATTGGAAATGTTTCGTGTTTGTTTTTCAATTATTGTTTTTTATTTATTATTATTATTATTATTATTATTTCTGGAAGTCCAAAATAGGCTAAAATTCTAGCCTCACAATCAAACATAATTATATAAATGTAATACAAGAACAAACAAACAAAAAAATAATATGAGCAAAAAGTTATTCAGACGTACATGCCTACACCATACATGGAGCCCCAATCAACTCCTTGAAAACTAGACATGTCAACATTTGTTAGATTATAGCCTTGATAAGGACTGGCAGCAACTTGTGGTGCTAATGCTGGTGCAGCAGCAGCTGATGCTGGTGTTGGTGTACCACTGGCTGCAGCTGCTGCAGCAGCAGCTGCAGCACCAACACCAGCCCCTACAGCTGGTATAGGATAAGGCGAATATCGGTAACTAGCTAATGGTGGATAAGCACCAAATAATTTCCCATAACTAGCAACAGCAGCATTTTGAGCTTGAGCTGCTGCTGCCGCCGCTGCGGCTTGTACATGTGCTTGAGCTTGTACGACTGCTAATGGATTTGTGGCAGCTGCTGCAATAGCACCAGCTGCTGCTGCTGCCGGTGTTGCCATACGCATACCTAAACCACTTAACATTAAACGTTTGCCTAATAATTGGGCACTAGCTTGTACAGCTTCTTTGGGTTGAGCTTTTTTACATTCAACTTTTTTATTTTTAATTGTATGAAAGTGAATCTCACAAACACGATCAACTACATCTTCATTTTCGAATGTTACAAAACCAAAACCACGATGTCTTTTCGTTTGTTGGTCCATTAACATTACAGTTTCTTCAACTTTACCAAATTGACTGAAATAGGCTTTAACTTCATCAGCTGATGTATCTTGACTTACACCACCCACAAAGATCTTTTTTGTTTTATTGGGTTGTTTTGGTCGATTTTTCGGTGTAGCATGTTTTGGATCAATCTTTTTACCATCCAACGTGTGAATTGGTACTTTGAGAACATTATCAACACTTGAAGGCTCCGAAAATGTGATAAATCCAAATCCACGACTTCTCTAATAATTCCAAAAAAAGAGAGAAAAAAATGAACGACAATTCGAGAAAAAAAATGAAAAAAAGAAACTCTGTTAAATACCTGTGTGACTGGATCTTTCATTATTAAAACATCAGTGACATTGCCGAACATGCCAAAATACTCGCGTAATTTTTCACTAGATGTTTGCCAACTCAAACCGCCGACAAATAATTTGCCCGGTGCTGGATCATTTGTATTGTTCGGTGTACTTCGACCTGAAGAACTTGAATGACTACCACCATTCATTGGTATAAGGGTGCCATGGATATCATGTTCGATTAAACCATTACCCTCACCCATTGCTGAGCTAAACGAAACGAAAAAAAAATGACAAAAATTAATCTTTTGCATCTACTTTTTATTCTAGTTAATCCCTCTTGTTACTGTGGCAATATCGTCTTGTAGTTATGGAATTTTTACAGGTATACGAGCTTGTTATGCTTTCGATGTGCAATGGTTAGTATAGAAAAACTTTCATATACTTGATCTCTTATCTATATCTAATCGAATCGCGGGGCGGGTTTGGGGACTATTATCATTTACAGGTGTAGCAACAAAAGAAGAGAACAATGGGAACGACACGAACATATCGAACTCCTCATACATCCAAAATTAAGAAAGGTAATAGTGCATAACCTTTTGTTGTAATCTATCTAGATAGATAGTAGTCTTTTGTAGGAGTAGTAATGGTAATAGTAGTAGTAGTAGTAGTAGTTGTTGTAATATAAAGGGTGAAATGTGTAGTAGAGAATAGTCGACGCAGAAATATATAGAGATATTTCCCCATGTCGATCAATACCCAACCCTATGCACGTGTATACATTAGTGATGTGGGGCGCGGCTGTGGCGGCGGCGCAGGCCGGTTACCATGGTGGCGATTGAGCGAGGGGTTGATCATCTCCCCTCAATTCAGTCAGTGTTCGCGTCGCGGATCGCCATCACCATCTTATACTTTAACTATGTATATATGTATACATAATATATTTTATCAAACAAACAAAATTTTGTAACAAAAACCTATCTGTGAAACAAAATAAACAAAAACAAAAACAAAAAAATAGTCCGGCTGTGATATTGTCCTGTCACAGCAGTACTACTAATTCGAGATACTGCTGCCGCGGGACATGACCACTGCTAGACTTATATTCAAACTTCAAAAATTAATAACAAACAGAAGAATTGATAAGAAGAAGAAGAATATTGTGGCGATTAGTGTGATTCCACCAAAGAAATGGTGCTAAAAATTGTACAATTTTGTACTAATATTCTTATAATAATCCACCATCATCATCATCATGATCATCACCATCAGCAATATCAACGATTAGCACATGTACTAATTTTAATGTTATCATGATGGTGCTGGCACGAATTTAGCCTTGTAGACGATTACCTAAATGTAGACACTTGTTAGCTTTAGTATATTTTTGATTTTGTGTTAATTTCCCCAATATTCGTTTTTTTTTTTTTTGTTCAAATTCACCTCACCTAATTATAGATGTTTATTGTGCAATTTAGTTTAGAATTTAATTAAAGTAGAAATACATATATATATGTTTCACCCTTTTATAATTTAAACAATAATAAATTATTGTTTAGTGCACAATTTTAGCACCTAGAACTAAGCTTTGAAAATAAAGAAACTAAAAACGAATCGATTCTTCATGCTTTCCATGTATAGTTGTAGTATATAGTTATTATTATAATCAATATAATGCACCCCTTATTTACAACCCTTAAAATTAATGTATAATTGTGTGTTTGAATAATAGTAATAATTAATTAATCAATTAATAAAAAAAAATGGTTTGCTGTGAAAATTTTCATTGTTGTATCCGAGGGAGTGACGACGACAACCGGTCGATAATAAGGCAATAGAGCTGTGCTAGTTTATAAATGTAACACAAGTGGCGCTTTTAGCGTCACGACGCCGACAACACCATCTCTACCACCATCTAACGTTAACTTAGAAAAACATTTAACAAAAATGCGATAAATTTTTGTCAAATATGATGATGACACACACAGGGGGTAGAAGTACAACATTGATTCTTCTCTTTTGTTTTTCAATAATAATTACTACACACTCACCTTTTAGAGAATTAAAATAAAAAAATAAATCAATAAATATTAATATTAGTGAGGATTAATATACAATTTTCTGTTTTTATAAAATTAAGACTAAAACCACACTATACTACAATTTTACAAAATTTGTTTTTCTGGTTGTTTACACAAGTAATAAAAAAGCTGTGTGTCTTTTAAAAAAACAATAATACCAACAAAAATCAGGCACCCTCTTCTATTATAGTCGCATCCCTTAATTTCTTCCAATATGAAATCAAGTCACGTATTATGAATTAATTAAAAAAAAACAAAAATGATTTTTTAAATGCGGAAAAGGTGCATGATTATTGGAGAAATAACGTGTATCTACAAATTTACAATTTTGTTGTTTCTGTCTTCTGCTTTTTCTTTTTTCTTTTTTTTTATAATAGAATACATGCATCTAATGTTAGATTTTACAATACTTGGAAAATTTAAGAATTTTTCCAAATTGCCGTATGTTAGTAACAATAATAAATAAATAGCAGAGCTATAAAGAAATATTTTACAAAAGAACGGCAACTTTATAATTAATTAGTTTTAAAACAAAAACAAAAATTTAAAAAAAAAACAACAAACTAAAGTACTAAGAACGGGCTAAATCTCCGTACCAATCTAAACACTACTACTTGCTAGTATTTCTCTCCTTTTATTAGGTATATATATATTTATATATACTTGAAGACTTCTTTTCTTTATAAGTTACCTTCATGATTGGGGCGATCTATCATCTATTCTTCAACTAATTCTTCTATGGAAGAAATGCCATTTTCTCGATCGTTGTAGCATTACCAATAATGATGAGATGGATGGTAGATCATCTGCGACACTTGAATTCGGAAAATAAATCATTTTTGTTTGTTGTTTAATTTTTTTTGCAAATTATCTTCAATTTTGTTGGTTGAAAAACAAAAATCACGTGCAATATTCTACAACAAGCCGTATTAGTGATGCAGATTTTATTCTTTCAATCAGATAGAAATATGGTGGTGATGGTGGTGGTAATAGAGATGAAATTCTACAAAAAATTCTTGTGAAAAAAACAACAAAATATAAATACACACACACATACATACACACTAGAATAATTTAGTTAATTAAAATTAAATTTGTTAAATTTATACAAATGAATTAACATAGTAGAGAGAGGGTGGTACAGTCTTTTTAAGAAAAAATAATTAAGGCGGCTAAAGATAATAAGTGTTCTAAAAAAGACTGTAAAAACTACAGAAAAACAAAAAAAACTGTTGTGTTATTAACAAAAATTTACAACAAAAATTATCTAAAAACAATGAATAATACAAAAATTGATTAAAAAAGGCTACAATTTGGCTAAATTCAGTTGAACTTTATCGAGTTCTATTACATAGAAATTTTTTATCAAAAAACAATAACTACCCCCTTAAATAGGCGAACAAATACACAGTTTTTGTATGGTAATTACAATAGAACTCGACAGAGTTTAACATTCAATTTTTAATAGAATTTTTAATTAAGAAACTACACACTATCAACAAATCTCAATTATATTTTTCATATATTGTTAATGATTAAGAACGATCAATTAATTATTAATAAATAAATCAAAAACGGCGCTATACAATTTGATATCTACACAAACATAAATTCTATAAATAATAATTTAGAGCCTCTACTCTATTATTTGTATGGTATAGGATGGTGGTTATACAGGCTGTCTTGAATGCAATACAATCAGTAAATCCTTTTTATTTGTTGGCATAAAATAAGATCGAAAGATCTATTTTATGATTTTCTTTTGATTTCTTTTATTTCCTTGTCTGTGGATCAACAAAGCTACTTTTTACTTTTTTATTACAAACATAATGGTGGTAACGTAATAAATTAATTATATTTTTAGATGTGATCACAGTAAGCTAAGAGGTACAGCACTTCAAATTCTCTAGTGTATTAAGTAGAATTGTAAAGCTTTGTAATCTGCCTCTAATTTTGCACATTCTTTCAGTTTGAGTTTTCTTTATCTGCATGACAATCAAATACACTCGAAAGCTTGAAACGCTTTATATTCAAAAGACAGCCTGTATAAATACGTCTAATTCCA
Source organism: Lydus trimaculatus (assembly GCA_037414755.1). Taxonomy (NCBI): domain Eukaryota; kingdom Metazoa; phylum Arthropoda; class Insecta; order Coleoptera; family Meloidae; genus Lydus; species Lydus trimaculatus. The sequence goes on along the minus strand of JAZBGY010000170.1, from coordinate 75,723 downwards.
TTTGCGAATCGCGCTGTAAAGGGTGGTATAAATCTTAGTTGTTAATTACTTTATTGTCTTTTAATTAATTAATTAATTAATTAAAAACAATAATAAACTGGACTACATACTACAACTATACGCATCTACTACACTTGCAAAGAACTAAAATATATTATAAGACAGGAATTAAATAAGTTCACTCCCATTTTTTCAAAATTAATTAATTTTTTTTTTGTTGCATTTTTTCTATGCAGTTGATGCAATTTGATGAAATTCCACCAAATCAAGAAGCATATGATTTATATAAAGATATGTACGGTAATGAAAATGATGATGACAATAATAATGGGAATGATGATAAGAAGTCTGGATGTACATGTAAATAAAGTGTAAATTTCAAATAGATATTTGGCATTTTTATTTCTCTATTATTATTATTTTTCTTGTTGGTATGCCGCCTGCCTGTCATCACCTTATAATCAGCATGATATTATTTTTACATAATCCGCCAACATAATAATTTTAAATTTTAGTATTTTTAGTACTTTTTATTTGTTATACATATAGAAGATTGCATGACTGTATAGCCTTCATTTTCTGATTAGCCCGTTTGTTTTCCTACACCTTGAATATAATGATAGAGAAAAATAATATTAAAAGTGACAGAAATCAAAAAGACAACAACACAATTGCAATGGTCAGATAACAGGTGATCTACAAAAATGATTTTTTCTAATCACAGTTTAGATGTTGAATATCTCGATTAGGTACATCAATGATTTGTAAGAAGCATGTCGATGTTTCATAAATAAATAAATAGTTTCTAATGGATAACTCGCATCAACTAATATTGTTATTTCTTTGGAAATAAATAAATAAACGATGAAAATTGATAGTCCTCTATATTATACATAAACATAGAAATTTGCATATTTACGATTGGTTATTAGTTTTTTATAGTTATTTTGCAATGTTCAAAAAAACCCAACAAATATTTCTTTTGTTGTCAAATAAAATTAACAACTTATCAGTTTTTAATTTCTTTGTTTTCTACGTCACACTAACTATTTAGATTTACAGTGGGCCACAATTGATTCAGTCAACTCGGCTTAAAATTATAACAATCTTTGTTGTGAGATATGTGGTGATTACCGCCAAATCTATTGTTTTCAAATCGAAATAGTCAAGTTAAATTTGGTTGGCTATATAATGATAAATAGCTGCAAACTCGTGGTAGCACCTGGTGACAATTTGCAATTCGACGAGGTAGAAACGAGCAGCAGGGGAAAAAAAAGAAATTTCTCTTTTATAACACTCATTCTATTCATTTGATTGTTTTAAAGTTTTACTTTCAACTATTTCCCTTTTAAAAGCGAAACTAAACGATAGTAACAGAAGAATAAGAAAAAAAAAAACGAACAGATCGAACTGTATAAGTGGTCTGAATTGTAATTAGCATGAAATTAGAAACAATCGATTAATTAATGTGTTTATAATAAAACACAAAAAATTGATTGTTGTGCCCGGATGAAAGAAAAAAAAATAGCAATTTCTATTATTGCGGTTTTTTTCACACCTGGCCGAATATAGCAGACGGGGAGGTCGGTCTTTATTACCGTTTATTTTCAGGATTAAATCGACCATTCAATGGCACTGACAGACTAACATGGACTATATTTTTTCAAAACTAAAGACCACTCCATTGTGGTTCAAAGTAGAAAGCCAAATCTATTATAAAAATACGATTTTGTTAACTTGACTTGTTGAACTGTTGTCAAAAAATGATCTTGACTCCTAAGGTCAAGTTGTTCACATTAAAATAGATATAATATATATACGTTTTTGAAATAGATCAGAATATGAAATTATCCCTTTTACTATTTTTTGGGACAGTAGTGCAACTTTCTTCGTAAAGCAACAAAGAAATTGAAGTAAAGCCAAAACTTCTATATACTCTAATTAAAACCAAACGAAGAATTCCATGTGAATCACAATTCTGCTAAAAAGAACACAAAACTCACAACAACCTTTTTCCAGGTAGTATAATTTCATCATTTATACAAGATAGCTATACAAGAAAAGATTATTTTCACAGTGTGAATAGGTAGATATTGGGCCAGGTAGAAAAATTGACGACCTTCTCTCCTCACTATTATAGACTTGAAAAAACCCCCATCAACACACATGTTTAGATTGCAACAAGATGATGCTGGGTTTCGTTTTCAGACGGTCGTAACGGTCTCCATAAGTACAGTCTGCACAAAACGGCCCTCCTAACCACGGTTGTTTTATTATTAGGGGGGAGCTTTTGCGTATAGTACAATACAAGAGGGGTTTGGGGCTTTGTGTTTTTCGTCTCAATCTATCATGAATCATCAACGAATGAATTTCCACTAATTTCTCATAGCATTACAAAAAAATAATAATAATAATAATAAGCAATAATTTTAATTACCGTAGAAAGCATGCACAATTTTCAAATGTTCTGTTGTTATTGTCTGTTGACAGTAAATAGTCGGCTTACCTGACTGGAGGCGGTGCAAGTGGTAGAATCGGGGGTGGTACAGTGTATGTAGGAAATAATTGCGAACCCGGTGGTGGGTTTTCAAACAGCATATTATAAAAATTATTAATTAAATAGACCAAATCGCAAAGTTTCAATGTAACAAAAATTTCATGTAAACAAATACAATACACACATACACATACACACAAAGAGAAAGAAGATGAGGAGCTTTTTGTTTTCACTGTTTTGAAAGAGAGTAAAGTAAGCTCACCCCGAACAACGGTTCGAAAACGACTGACTGGCGGTGCAGCTGTGCTTTACACACACAAACTCCAGTCAGCCCTTCTGCCTGCCTGTTTGCCTGCCTGCCTGCCTGCCAGCCAGCCGGCTACCGACCCACCACACCACATGGTTGGTGTCGTTCGCTTGGCGGCTGTGACGACTGACTATCTTGCCTCCCCATATATTTCTCTCTTTGTTCAATATTCATTTATTTATTATTTATTTTTTTTTGGAAATTAGTCATAAATGAGAAAAGGAAAACCCATCTATTTTCCACACACACACACACATAGAAATGATTTTCTTTTATTAAGAAATTATCTTAATTTTAATGTTGCCAAAGATAAAATTGGTATTTTCGTGTGTGTGTCTGTTGAAATATTGAAAACACAAAGAGATCGTCTTCGACGGTTGGCTAGCCGACATGGTGGTTCAAGGTCATTATCAATGCACTCCCACTGTTTCCCCCAGAAAAGTCGTCGGCTATTAGTGTATGTGTGTTTCTGTTTTCAAGGTGCAACCAGAAATATACAACAGAACCGTATTTCATCGAGGGTAACTCTAATAATCGAAAAAAAATACAAACGTGAATAATGGCCTCTCTTTCTCTCTCGCAGTTAATTCCTTTTCAGTTTTAATTATTTATTGTAAAATTCCATGTTCAATTGGGAAAATAACAATTTTTTGAATAATTAAAACTCATCATTACTGGTAATAGAGATGGATGGAAATGCAGACGCGTTTCAATCCACACGAAAAAAATAAAAAAAAAAAACAAAGTAGAAGAGAAAACAACCAGACAGACAACAGACAACCATTCCACAACTTCTATATTTACACACAACTGTGAATATCTACAAGAAAACCTTAAATATTGCATCTTGTTAAAGATGAAATTATGAAAATACAAAATTTGAATGTAGAACGTATATTGTAAAACAACAAAAAAAAGAAACAATAATGATCACCTTCGAGTCTATTATTTAGATTTCAACACTACCAGCGATAACAAAAAGAATATATAGATCGTTCAATAATAATAATAATCATTATAATCAAGATCCCTTTTAAAAAGCATAAAGATAATGGAATTTTTCATATACATATACTACGTCCACTTTGTGTTGTCAACTCGACTTCAAGACATAATACCATAAAACACCAAAGATTTGTCAATAGAAGTTTTCATATAACACACATTACAATTTCAATTTACTTTTTACAGGCATCTTTAGAAGAAGTTGAGCCTGTAAATGTATCCCATGGGATATCCAAGGAAAACCATTTGTGAAATATTCGTAATGTACCTCTCTCTCTGTGTATGTGTGTGTGTCTGAAATTGTTTAATCAAGCTTTATAGAATAAAAGATGTTTTTTAGATAAGAAGAAATACACTTGTTATAAATTCAACTATTTCCCAAGTCACTTATTCTTCAAACAAAAACAACCAACAACAATATTTTGTTTACATAAAACACACCATATAAAACGATATGCTCTTATCATTAATGTAATATTGATATTTGTGGCAATTTACAGGTGGTTTTTGAATTATAAAAAAGAATCAGCCGCCCCAGAAACATTAAATTGCGATGTTAAAAGTTGTAAAGTTCCTTTTCTCTCATGGATCATAATTTTTAAACGGTGTAGATGACAAATCGATCTTTCTACGAACAACGATCACTCTTTGGAAAAACAATCGAATACAAACATCAAGATCTAGAAAATTTTGCCAAATTTCATCTGTTTTTGTAGTATTTCGCATAACCTTGTACAAGACTTTATTGTAAAAATCTTCGAAGGACATCTATAAATTCATAACGAGGGGGTACCCTTATAATCCTAATCAATTGTTAACAAATAAGTTGTGCTATTTTAAATATAAATTCTCTATTCGAATAAAAGTTCTAAATACCCTGCCACATTAAATTCAATTAGACAAACATTATTTTGTTATGCTCTTAAAACTTGAACGGTTCTCTCTTGTCCAAACTTTACGATCTACATAAACTCTCACAATGGGAATTAATTTAAACATTAAATACCTACCTACAGAGAGAGAAAAGAAAGAATGACAATTAGTCGTCTGGTTGCAAAGATCATAACAATATCAAGATAATCTTTATAAAAATAAAAAATACTAAATCTAATCGGATCAAAACAAGCCAAGTTCTATCATCATTTTATCGTTTTAAAAGTGATCGAATGATGAAAGTTGTGCTCCAGTTTCTCTTAATATTTTTTTTCATTTTTTGGAATAAATCCTCCATTGTAATTTCACATCGGTAAATAAAAAATTTATAACTAACGTAATTATATTCGATAAAGTAAAGTTTACCATGTTCTTTCAATTCGGTAAAAGCATCTAAAATATAATTGGAAAACGGCTTAGAGTTTTCTTTTATGGTAAAAATGTGTAAACTTTTATAAAACTTTCGTTTTTGTTTATTAAAATCGACAAAACAAGAACAACAATAAAGGTACTAGAGGAAGAATATAATTTTAGATTACATTACATCGAGTAGAAAAAGTTTGTTAATAAAAATTACCACAATTCAAACTGGTTTCTATACAAAGACAACAACTTTATCATCATTTAAATAATAATAATAATCATAAAAAAAAACGAAAGAATATCCGAAGGGGATGTTCTCTAAAGTGGTTCACAGCTGCGTCGTCGCCACATATCCCGTTAAAATATTTATAAAAAAAATACCTTATTATTATTTAAATTTAAAGAATCATAAGACAAAATTGTGGCGTAATTAATTCCTCTACAATGATTCGAGTTGATTTCGATCAAAGGTAGTAGTAATTGAATCAAACATCCACCTTTACGGTGTAATTAGATTATTTTGATAACAAAATAATCGAAAATCGATTCAAATTGTGGAAATAAAAGTGTTAATAATAATAATTCAACAAACATGAAAATGATGTTATGAAACATTAACAAATATTCATTTTTGTCATAACGATTTGTTGTATCTTTATGTTTATTCCACTGTACAACATCAACAACAAAAAAAAAAGTAGAATATTTAAAGGTACGTCATTTATAAAATGAAGAAATTTTAGCATGATAATGCAGGAAAAAATCTATTTTTATCAGTCAAACAATGATCGAAGCGAAGAGCGGAGGGATCGATCGTTTGTTTGAGTGCTAATTTTGTGTAGGCACTAATAGTGCAATATTAGCGAGAATATTTTTAATGAGCCTTTTCTTCTTTTTATTTTATATTTAAAGAAATCCTTGAATTTCCCCCCCGAAAACTCTCCAGATCTTTAAAATTCTTATAATTGGCGAAGTTGTAGTAGCGTCTTGAGGTTTAACTTTAAATACGTTCTATGGAAATGATATGCTTCAAACTTCGTGCAACATATTTTTACGACTATTTGTCCAATTGAGATGAAATTTTTAATGAATATTATTAATATAATCCTCTATTGTTATACAAAAAGATTTTCTTTTAGCAATAATTTTCCGATAAAACACATTCCAAAGTAAGCCCTTTTCAATATTGTATTGATCCAAAGTGTCCACTACTACTTTTATAAGGCTATATGGATTAAATTAGGATTCTATTTCATTTTTTTAAAAAAGAAGAAGATCTAAAAATACACCTTAAAGAGGTCAGCCTTATGTTGTATATAAACGATTTTACATAATCAACAACAAATTAGAGCTTTATATATGACAAGTACACTTTGAAAAACTCCAGGAAAATTATCGCGCTTTCAAATGATCTGGAAACGAATGGTAAATTTATCTAGATGTAACAAACATTGTATCTTTTTGTTAAAAAAAAAAAGAAACTACATGTTGCCTTATTAAAAAATATTTCAGACTGTATAGAATTAAAGAGAGAATTCAGGATTTTTTGCCTAAGGACATCAGCAAGATTCTAACAAACACAATTATGATTTGAATAATTAAGATTAAACAATAGAAACCCTTAAACAATTCTAGAATTATAATTAGAGCATACAATGATAACGTAAAGATTTTTTCATTTAAAACTGTAATGATCTACCTGTTGAGATACTTAATAAAGAACATGTCAATTTTTGAATATTTTTAAAATAATAGATAGACAACATGATAGTTCTACTGTTGACAAATAATAATAATAATAATAATAACTGAAAAATCTATAGATTCGCGTGATCTAAGCCATTGGCGTGCTAGATAATTCTCTACGATTTTCCAGCGTTCCAAAAATCAACAAAATAAAGAAGTAGAAGAAGAAACACAAATAATCATACACGTGATAACAACTTAGTACCATCGTCTCCAAGTACAAACAAACATTAGGTGAACAATATGGCAAATTTATTGAAATTCCAATAAAATTTATAATACACGAAAAATATTTGAAATAGTTTATAAACAAGATAAAATTGACAAAAACACAACAGAATAGAAGGATTTTCAAAATAATTAACCCTTTATCTTTATAAAATTACTAAATTCCTTAATGATAAGGGTGAACTCCTTACACACGATAAAGTAATTTTGTAACACAGTTAAACTTCAGTATTTTATTACAATTTAAAAGTTTTTATTGAATGATTTCCAAATTTTGAAACATTACAGAACGGAACGACAACAAAAAAAAATGAAACTTTTCCAAGATATCTCCAAGAAACTTTCGACATTCATAAATTAGTTTTCAACAATTTCCCATTAATCGTCGAAAAGTAGTTTTTCGTTTTATTATTTCAATTCTAGATTAAATAAAATAAAATAAAAATCGAGAAAACTTTGTTATTATTTGTTCGGAAAATGTTGCGTGAATACATTAAAAGCATTGCAGTGGAAAAAGTGATCTAACTAGTGCCTAGGAGACGGTGTACGAATATATTGTTGCACACAATCATTTATTCCTCTATTTTGTATTTATCTCTTTGTTCTACAAATGGCAATATCTACACACGTTTAGATGTACGAAAATCAAGAGAGAATCATATATAAGGACGCGCTTGCGTCCATTCCTAAATCGATACATAAACAATGATGGTATAATAGAAATACTGATATGTCAATCAAATCGAATTATCACAAATTGTGAAAAAGATAAAAGGATAAAAATTTGATAAAAATCAAAACCAATTCCTCCACCACAAATTAGAAGGAAAAACTTCTGTTTTATGGTTGGATTTCGGGTTTTATTTACTCTATGGAGTGAATTAAAAGATTTGGAACAGATTGAAAAGTAGACGACTGTATCCTGTTCTATATCCTGTACCAAAGAAATTATAAGACATCTCGCCTGTGCTGTCATCTAGTTAATACTTGAAGGATAATACAGGATACAGATAGAATTTTAAGCGAGAGCGCCATCTTGTGAATAACAACAATTTTACACCATTTTTTTTGTGAAAATCATTAAAATCTTTCTTGTTTTAAATAAAACATTAAAAATAATCGTAATAGTGACCTAAATTATTGACAGCAAGACCATTGGGAGTTTACGTTGAAAAACAGGATAATTAAGGATTTAATAACAATAGCAACAATAATGATAAATATATAAATATAGGAATCGTCTCTTTTTTATGTAAATTCTATTGAATTTATCTTCGTCTAAAAGCTCGAGTAGCGTTGTTATAAACTCTATTGTTATAATAGAGACTTTTGAATAATATCCACCAGTATCAGCTCTTGCTGTTTACAAAAGCAGGAAATTAAATTCTGGTTAATAATCTACACTAGATACGTTGATATCTTTTAAAACATAACAAACTGTAATTACATGTTATTTAAACGTACAACCGTTAATCGAGTAATTATTCTAAAGTTTTTACAAATTTTATAAACCTCCATAGAACGATTATTCCACCTGTATAGGAATATGAGAATTATTTTTATTTTACTATTGATAAACAGAATAATGCACTATTGTTTGAAATCAATCAATATTTCTACCCTATTTCAACGAAAATGACCAATATTTCTATTTAAAATAGTTTAGTGTAAAAATGGTGGATGCGCCGGGCGAAATCTACTGTTTTTCTACTTTAAATTTGACCCCCACTAGGTCAATGGAAAGTTTATCGTTAAACAACCATTCACCCCACCGTTTGATCGCTATTTTCGTATCACAACCCCTATAAATGTATCTCTAAACAACAAACTTTCATGATTGAGGTCGCATCTAGTCTCAATATATTGATGATGAATGTTTTCCGTTGGATATAACATAATAACGTAGGTGGAAAACTGGGTGAAAATAAACACTAAATAGATATTATCTATAGGGGGTGAGTGTGATTGTTTTAATATATTTCAAATATATCTGTCTATATAAGTCTATTTGTATTTGTTAGCTTGAATGGAATTTTATTGAACTACTTCATGTCATTCACAGTTATTCAAGTTTACTCGATTCTCATTTTGATTCATCGTTCCATAGTAAAACAAACAATAGATCAACGATAAGAATTGGACGATAGATTCTTGCATAAAAGATTAGATGCAACCGCTTAACAGTCAATTTATAGTTTTATAGATTGAGTTTTTGTAGAAAATAGCGTCTAGTTCGTTTCAATCAAAATTCCAAAATATTTCGAAATAAAACGATAACAAATTAAAATTGAACACGATATCTACTACTACTAACAGGAATTGCAGTGTTTTTTTGTTTTCATTGGTTTAGTAAACCAATAATAAATAGCTTTTTGAACTGTCGGTAGAAAACATGCGATTAGTTTATCTTGTCTAACGTTAACATAAATGAGAAGTCACGAAAACTGTAATATAGACGAATCAATAAAAATATCAAACAAATTTGCCCTATTTTATATATTACGAGGAAATATATATAACTGTCGATCGCAGATTACAAATCACCGATTTCTCTAAATTAATGTCGTCTTCTATCTTTATATAAAAACAAATGGGAATTTTTTGTAAATAATTTATTGTAGGCTTAATTTGTAATTTTATCAACCTACACTCTTTGATAATTGTGAAATCATTAATAAGTTACAATGCAATTAGATCAGAAAGCAACCTTTTTTTTGCTTTCTCTTCGAATATTTGATCCTATCACCATGAAAAATTGCAATTTTTTAATTATTCCCCTGCAAATACTATCTAGCACACGTCTTTTATAAATCATTGAATGGATATAATTGATGTTTAATGAATATTTTGTAAAGTTTTTAATTATAATTGACAGCAAACAAACAGCTGTTTTTTTTTAAAAAAAAAAACAAGATTCTTTAAAAAAAAGTAACGTTCTAATTTTGTTATAAAAAGAATTATGTCGGAAATAATAGCTTTCTTAATCCGATTTGTTTTTGATAAGAGTTAAAATTCCATCTAGAGTGATTACTGGTTTTCGTTATCGAATTTCTTCTGATATTTCTGTCAAAAATTTGCCCTAATTTCTTATCAAAACAACAATGAATAAAAAATCAACACAAAATATAATTTTATAATCAAATTATAAGTAATTAAATCGTTATTGTGCTAGAATTTTCCACTGAAATCCAGGTATGATACAAGGTAGTTTTATATTGAATTAACACTGTTGTGGTAGATGAGAGAAGTTGTAGAGGGTGTTGTTTCACAAATAAATTTAATTAAATTTGAACTCATCCATTCAATATTTTTATAATCTTGATAATATCACAAATTCATTTAAAGTTTAATGGTGATTTAAGTTTGACATTTAGTAAATACGTATTTGTCTACCTCTATATATTTTATGGGATTAAATTAGGCCATATTGAATTGAAAACATAATCTAATAGAGATCGACAATTGCCAGTTGCAATTCTAGGAAATTGATTTAACATAATCATTAACCACAACAAATTACCAAAACCACATACATAGAGTTTGGCTGTTTTTTTTTTGCATTCAATTTATTCTCCGGTTTTCTACATATTGGAAACATAGGGCGCATTCATCATTTTTCGTTGACAATTCAGACATAAGCACAAGAGTCTCGATCTCGATCCCTTATTAAACTACACCTTAGAGGTCAAGATCAATGAATGTTTTAACAAACAAGGGAATACTTTCGACTCATTGGAAAATCCATCAAAATCTTGAAAAATTCCAAATTCAATAGAAACAATCATTAAATTATATTTTCAAACGACAACAGCGAGTTAATCCTAGTAACAAAAATTACAAGGCTTCAACAAATGAAGCCTAAAAATTCCAACCGTATTCTAATTTCACTGAAAGAATAGATTAGAAACCATAAAAATTAACCCTATTATAACACAACTTACAACTTATAAATAATTTGATGTAATAAATCCAATTTAAAAATTATCTAAAAGAAAACAAAAATACTCCTTGATAGATAGTTGGGGTGGTATTTTGTTCTAATTTCCTATTCGTTGATAAATGTTTACAGTTTATACTAAAATGGGGACAAATTTATTATAAAATCAATTGGGTCTCATGTTATCAAAACTTATTAGCATCAAACACAATCAACGGTAGAATAATCAAAGGCACGTTTCAATGTAACAGGAATTAAACTTGAAGGCAGACGACTTATTCAAGCAGTAAATCCTATAAAACTTTACAGGAATTTCTAAAACGCTTCATTTACAAAAACATTTCTCACACAAGAAAAAAAAAACATTGTTTGAACAATAATGCAGAAACACAAAGAAATCAATAGAATTATTGTTGGAATCTTCAATAAACATTCTTAGAAATAGTCGTGTAATTAAGAGAGTAATTTGTTAACAGTTTATGTACGTAAAATGGTATGAAATTGGAAAAGATTAACAGAATTCATGATGTTATTTAGAACATCTCAAAGAAAATTAAATAAAATCAAATTTCATTAACAATAAATTTTAATTGAAAATGAATAAGTAGACTGGGCGGCGTCTTGGAGGGTGGGTTGTTGGTGAACTCGAAAGAAACGTCAAGGACTCTTCTTATCGTGTTTTCCAACTAAGAAATTATTAAATTCAAACTGACAGCTGTTCGAAATCTTTGAACATTTCCTTAATGAAAGGGGTGAAATGAAAAAACAGTCATCTTCACCCTATTTTTAAATAAACCAACAGATAGAGAAAAATTGATACCTTTATCACTATTCGTCAATCAATTCAATTGTAGAATGGATAAATAGAATAGAGACCGGAGGATATCCCACAAAACTAAAGAATAATAGTTGATTTTTTCTCCGTAGACATAACAAAGCAGAATGGGAAAGAAACTCACAAATATCAATAGGACACCTAGAAACTGAGTAGTGACATTTGTCTTCTTCTCCAGCAAAAGAAGAGACTTATGCCCGCATTAAAGTGTTAACATGGTATTAGCAATAGCGGTGAAAATAGCCATTAATGATGTGAGAATATTTCATAAAATTTTGATCAACTGGTAAAGTGCTACTACATCGATGGTAATAAAATTCGTTGTTGTTATAGAAATATCAAATATTCAAAGACTTAATAAGTTGTTTTCATGTCAACAAACATTTTTAAGAATAACAATAGTATCGATAATAATTATTACCAAAGTAACTAAATCAATAATAAAACTATTATTATAATAAGAACAAATACATAAAGTATAACTTGATTTCTTATATTTTGTTAGTCTTTTATTAGTTGTTAACTAATCCTAATGTGCAAACTAAAACTAAAACCATTCCGGTCTTTTTTTTCTCTGATTAACATGAAAATTCCACCTTTCTATCTCTAAAATCAACAAAACTTTATCTACATATTATAATGAGAATTAATTTAAATTAATTTAATAAAGTATGAACATGCAGTTATTATTAATTTTTATACAAAAAAACAAAACAAAATTTACAATAAAGTCAAAGAGAAATGAGAAAAACCGATAATTTTCAATTATTCAAAACCATCTCTAAATTAGTAAGTTTCTCTCATTTCTCTCTATCCGACTATATATTTTGTTAACTGTAAATTTTCCCTTCATCCAATTTGCCAAACATATTGATCGATTTTCAAATTCCAGACATAGATATTTGTTTTGCTAAAGATCCTTTACTAACCCCACCCCACCCCACCCTCTAGTTTCTAAATAGTAATAATAATAATAATAATAATAATAGTTACTTACCATTCAATGTTAACGTTAGGATAAACTGTGACAGCCATGTGAACAAGTACGAATGGGAATTCGTTATAGAATGATCGATCCTGGAAAACCAACCAATACACATACCAAACATCAATCAGCTGAACAAACAATTGAACTACTACATATACTGTATACACATATACATACGGAAGTCGTCTAGAGGATGCCAGGATGTCTACTACCATCATATTAGTTATATAGATTTAAAAGGATCAAAACAGAGATAGAGGACATAGATTCAATAAAGATCAAAATAACAAAATGAAAAATAGAAGATGACATCGATAGATAGAAGGTTAATTTTGGTGATATAATGGGTAATAGAGAAGATCTATAGGAAAATTCGAAAATTATGGTTATTTATTAGAAAATTTTACAATTAACAGTGAATTTCCCTCCAATAGGGTTGATGGGAATTGTAAATTATCAACAATCTAGCAAAGTGTTAGAATAGGCTGGTGTTGACACATCAGTACCGAAATGGGAATGTGCGGTTAGTGCCTCAGGATAAAAATACTTTAGAACTATCGTCCTTCCTTGGACGTATAGGATGTTTCAGCCCATCTAACATTCTATACATTCATGGCATGCAACAAAGGAACAAAATTAGGAAAAATAAGGAACTACTACTATGATTTAGATTTAAATAAGGCTAGATTTCAAAGAAACACACATATTTGGCTGTAATCAAAGGATCAAGTTCACTATAATTAAGAAAATTGGATATCAACATAAACAAATAGATTAAGAAATCAAAACAGGAAATCATTAGAGATTGTTTAATGATAAAGAAATGCCTACGAAATCGAATATTGAACAATAGCAGAATAGATAGATATATCGCATTTTTCCACATTTTTATACAAAATTACAGCGATTTAGTATTACTTCCGTACGATTTGTTTTTTTTATCAAAAGAAAAAAAAAGGCTATTAATGTTATCAGAACAATTCCAGCAATTTTTCAAAGACTTATCCGATTATTTCTACTAAGAAATCATAATGAAGATCAAATTTCTTTTAAAAGAAAAACAAACAAACATTATTATTGAATAAAACAATGAACAATAACATTTTCGGTTATAAATAATTCAAATTAATTAGTTCTAATTAAATTAATCCCACATTAAATTTTTTTATAGATATAGTTCACGTTTTATATACTATTCAATAATTACAGAGAACAAAATTGATTATATTCACTGATAAGCATGATTATGTTTATCTAAAAATGGTAATGATACAAATTTTTGCTTCAAAAATCAAATTTCCATTTTACAAAAATTCGAATGAAAACAAACAAGTTCTACAAATCATTACCAAGTTCGTTATCGATTTAATTAATAAATGTGTGTATTTCAAGTAGGTATAAATACATAAATGACAAGACATCAAATTATAAAATAGTGAATTGAAATCAACACGTACCATTGACCTTGTTTGTTGTTTTTTCTTTCTGTTGGAAATAACAATTTATGGAAGTCGCTTTTTTTTGTCAAGGTTGACACATTGTCAGTAAAATGATTTGGCGGTTTTTTTCTGTCCCGTCTTAATAATAAGCCTTCAAATTTCGTAAATAACATTGAACATTATCCTCTATTTCAATTTAAATCGTTTACATCTCAATCAATCAAGGAAATCCTCGAAAATGTAAATGTAAATCGAGATCATTCCCCTTGACGAATATATTCACCAATTCTTAGATTTATGTCCATTGAAACATTGTTAATTTGATAGAATTCTAAATACAGAACCACATTTAGATAGACTGATGTATTTGTAAGTGTTAATCCCCTAAAAGCCACTAAATTAATAGTAATTTGATTGATATATCCCATAGGAAAAGTATATTTATTCTATCCAGTTGAAAACAAACCAGACACAGAAATGGAATCATCTAATTTCAACGATTCTTTTTCAATAAATTGGTCGATGATAACAAATTGAAAGCAAAACAATTCGAAAAATACTACGATTCTTCTCGTTTGTTTCTTTCGATTTAAAAAAAAAAAATCAAAACAAATTTATTCCTAATTTATGTAAATAGAATTCAGTACCAGAAGTAGCTTTAATGACAAAAGATACGCCATATAATGACTATCATCAATTTTACAAAACCATAATTCGTAAGTGTTGCTGTTTTTTGCCAATAAAATATCCATTTTATAGAGAAAATTGAGACTGAAAAGGTCAAAATTGAAAAATCTTGTCAATTATTCGAGTATAGTAGTGTTTTGTTATCGATTTAACAAAAGAAGAAAAAAAAAAGAAGTGAAAACTAACAATGCAAAGCGTACAATTCTGTATCAAAGAAAACAATTTCGAATAGCTGATAGAAATTCTAAAATTACAAATCTGGAATAGACAACAGAATTGTCATTAACTCAAACTAGATATTGGAACGTACGTAAATGATTTGTACTTTTTAACACAAACCACAAAGAGAAACAAACTTGAAACGACAAAACAACCAACAACAACAACCAGTCCCTCTTTGCAACTTTACTAGTTTAGTATTTTCAAGCTGCACGATATAGTTCCCTAAGGGATATTCATATAATCGTTATATATTTGACAAGCCTAACAACTCAAAAAACAGAACATGAGCTCCAAGATTTTTCTCCACTTTTACTTCGTACAACACAAGTGTGGATTTTATTTACATTAAACCGACATGTCGGTTTAGAAGTTTATCATCTATTTTTTTTTTTTTTTTGGTTAACGATCCACTAAAGATGCTTGCTTTGAGTGAATTTATAAGCTTGATCAAACGATTTTAAATTAATAAAAAAAAATATTGAAGAAAACTACAACAAATTACCAACAAGCTTAAAGAGGAAACGTAAATGTTAAAAACTGTTCTTAATTGATCATTAAAATGTTGAATGTAATTAAAGAAACTAATTGTAAATTCAACAGACAAACGGACATCTGGTTATATTGAATGAATGATTTTTGTGTGTGTTGGATAATAAATCAGTCGTTTTACAAGTAAAAATAATACAAACATTAACAAATTAACGATGTTGCAACAATAATACACTACCAGTGGATATTCTAGTAGAGGCTGCTACTCACCATCAAATATTGGAAAACTACTTACAGAAACTTTTAAAGAGTTATATATGTTAACAAGGGAAATTTGACAAGGGGTTCACAGTCAGACCCAGATCTAGGGTGAGGCGAGTGAGGCACTCGCCTCGGGCGAAAGATGCGAGAGGGCGCCATATTTTGAGAAAAAGTACTAAAATGAATGACGTTTTATTTTATATCCTAGTTTTAGGCTATGCTGAACGTATATGTTTGTGGGTACATGAAGGATAAATGCGCCATATACCAATGTTGCCTCAGGTGACAAAATCTGTTGACGATGAATTTAAATAAAAGTAACATATTTAGTGATGAAGACTTCAACTGAATTGTACTGTTTCATATCAAGCTCTACCTGTTTGCAATAAAACTCGTTTGGGGCTGATTAATATTAATCTAGGGCCAGGATTGATCGATTGATAAATCAAACTTTATTAATTTTAAAAAAGAATCTCTTTTCAAAACCAGTCTGATTTTACCCATTTTTACCATAACAATCCCGATTTCGTTCAAAAATAATTATCCTTTGATCTGGAACCTAATCAATTTTGCTTCCGGCATGTAAATCACACATATTATATTTTTATGTTTTATCATATCACTACACGCCATTATTCCCTTATGAATTTACAAAATCCGATTGTTGAATAATTTATGAAATAACAAAATCGAATTTATCTCAAACTTTTATAGTTTCCCTATTCTATACAGACTAGAAAGATAGATTAAGGGAGTTGGAGGCTTTTTTTTTAAAACAAAAAAAAAATCACAAATCATTGGAAAACTTTGGAATAATTCAACGAAAACAAAAAGAAAATGCCAAATTCTAGAAATTTTTAATGGAGAAAACTAGATCTATAGTTTATAAAAGATATAATGTTTCAGGAACTGGTAAAGTAAAATGATCTATAGACTAGATTTTGTTATGCATGGAAGCACTTGAATTTATAATACACGAGAAATTGTAGTTGGATTATAATATAGTCAGTCGGTAACGCCTTCTAGACAACAATAACAACAACAACAACAACAACCACAACAACATACACATAGATAGTTGATGTGTTGTAGTAGAAAACAATAAAATGAGAGACCCTAACTGGTTTCTATTAAATATGCATTAAATAATACAACGATGGAATCAAAGAAACATGAAAGAATATCTCGGGGTCCAGTCGTATACAAGTTGTTGGAGAGAAAAAAATCTTCGTCTGGGATACAGTAACCTCAACAACCAAGGATAACAAGTCTTGAACTACTTCTTTATTGTTTCTTAATTTAGAAATTCGCATTTTAAATATGTACAACAAATTATATAAAATAAGTCACAAAGAAAATGTAGGTACACCCAACCCCAACACTAATGATGACAAATCAATCATGTTTCAATAAGACAAATGCAAATTTTAACGAAAACAGAATGTTTAAAAGGTAATAAAAAACAAACGCATTCTAACATGTATGTGTTTTATATCAACAAAACAAAAAAAAAAAGTATGCAACGATTCAATGACCGTTGTATTAAAGTGTTTTCTTGTTGTTGGCCTGCAGGATATCAAACAACATCATCATCATCATCATCATTGCAATGTTGTTCTTTTTGTACAAGAAAGATGAGAAAATTTACAAACAGCAACAAAGAATGAGTGATTCAAGAAAGATATGAAGTTCAAAAACAACACCAAAGTCAAAATATTCAAGAATATAAAGGAAATAATAACGAACAAAAATTCCCAAATGTGCGTGTTTTTTTTTGGTATTTTCCAAAAAGTAATTCCAAAAAACATTCATAGTGTTCTGTGAATGACAAGAATTGAATGATTGATTGATTACTGTCCATTTATTTTTTCTCGCTCCTCCCACCCCGCAGTTTCTGCTCATTTACTCCAAAGCAGCAATTTATGATCGAATATATTTGATATGATCGATTATGTATATTTTTATCCATAAATCTATTGAAAAAAACAGGACGAATTTCACCATACGAAATTTCAATGGAAGACTTTTAATAAACAAACTTTGTGCTTGATTATTGTTTAAATTATTACATTATGGGTGTGTGTGAGTGAAATCGATTTCTAATTAAATTACCGCATCTGATTCAGAGGATAAATTTTAAATGATTTTGCAACAAAACTAGATTCACAAATTAACTGATAATAATGCATCTAACATGATTGAGAAAAAAAAACCTTTAAAGGTTTTTTCTGATCCTAAATTTACGCCTCTCAATTAATTATAATTAGCAAAATTGAAAATAAAGACGAAGTCTTGAATGAGAAGAGCCTTTCATTGTCTTATTGCTGTTCTGTACTTATAGAAACCCCATGTTTTTATTACATCGGTGTCTAGCAATTTGAACACCTCTATAGGTAGAAATCCTCAAGCCGGCCCTGTTAATTACGACTAAATTCAATTTTATTCAACTTTACTGTTCTTGTTACAAGTAAAGATCGTCTTAATTTTATGTTAATTGGATTGAATTTTACCTAAACGATCATTTATTATAAAATATTTCTTTATCGTTTTCAAAAGAGTTTAAATAACAATTTTCAATAATTTTAATTGAGGAAATTGTATCTCAAATAATATTGATTTGTTGGAAAATTCAAAGGAAATTAGTTTTCATCATTCACCTGAAAATTTCGAATTTCGAAACGTCTTTTTTTCTTCTTCTACTTCCCATTTTAAGATGTAACATAGACGCGCTTCAACGAATTCAATTAAATTAAATATTCGAAGAACTCTTTGTGATCAACATCATCATCATCATCATTTAGAATATTGAGAAATGATGATGATTTCCACCCTTTCCAAATTATTAATTTTCAACTTATGATTTAAATTGTTAGAAGTTATGAAATGAATTAAACCCTCAACATTAACACGTGGATTAATTTCGATGGAATTCAATAATCTTAGGAATACGATGATTACACACCCCCTGGATACAAAACCCTCATTCGATATGTGTACTGTACGTAGAGACGTAGTTAAAGACACAACGGAACTATTCAATGAATGGTTGAGATTAATTCAAATTGATTTATGTCGTCGTGTAGTAGCTTTGATTAGATACTTGTTCAGTTTTATTGTTCGATTCAACCCCCATATGGACAACAATCTACTTTTATCTGCTAAGAGGTGCTGATTAAATAAGATAAGAAACTTGATTTGTCTACCGATAGGGTGGTTGTGTGTGTAAGTGTGTGTGTAACATATTGATGGCGACATTTAATTAACTTTTTCTATACTTTTTGTGGAGTTACAGTAATAATGGACAATTGAAATCGATAATAAAGCAACTTTACGATGACTTCATCAATCTTTAATGTGGATTACAAAAAAAAAAAAATTACGATTATTTTCAGTTTTATGGTTGACGCGCATCCACCATTTCTACACCATCGATTTTATTCGAACTCATGGTTTTGTTGAGAATTTTGAAAATTCACAGTGGAAAATATTCCAAAATTATTTATAGAATTCGGTGAGATTTTAGTAAATTAACGTTTCTAATTAACCAACATTCTATTTTAAAACTTATTCATTAATTTCCAGATTTCCACACGTCATTTTTCTTAATTTTAATTTTAATTATAAAATAAAGCATGATGGTATAAAAACAGCGACAACTTTCTTAATAGTGGCACAATTTCCTTTATAATTTGTTTTTCTATTACACTCTTATTCTCTTCATTCAAAAAACGTTGACTTTATGAAATTAATTTCCATTATAAAATACAACACTTGTTTAAGTTAATGTAAAATTGTATAGAGTAGATTATTTTTGATAACGAACGTCTTTTAAAACGTGTTCAATTTGCGTCATGTTATTGAAAAATGCATTACAACAACAGATGCTTCTGTTATGTTTCTAATTAATTACAAAAAGAGAAGAAGAAAAGAAAAAAAACACAACCAACCAAACAAACAAACATAAATAAACAAGTTGCAGTTCAAACTGAGAGATATTGTTTAAATTATAATTTTAATCTTTTAATATTCAATATTATGTAGTTTGCCAAGTTTTCTAAATTTAAATCTAATTAAAATTAAAAATAAATTATTCTACGATTTACACGATAATCCATCTATAAGGATGGAAATAAGAAAATAATTAAACAGATAGGAAGATTGTGAAATGTAGAAGGAGATAAATGACAATTGTCTTGATTAAAATCCAAATGCGATTTGTAATGAATGCATTTATCTTTGGCGTAAACTACTAACTTGTTAGTTTGAGAAAATGTTTGCAATTTAGTGTTGAACTATTTTCCAATCTATTTTAATTTATCTAGATATACTATACATATATGTATAGAAAGAGAGAGAAAGAGAGAGAGAGATTGTTTGGGCTGTTCAATTAGGAAATATTGTTTAATCTATTTATTATTGATTGTACGATTAGATTTATATTTGTTAATGTAACAAGTTAGTCGAATGTCACCATTTAAATGAATTTATTTGTTTTTCAAATCAAATAACCGAATTTATCAACATTTTTCATTATTTATTTTTGTTCATAAAGACAGTTGCTGTATAAACAAGTATATGTTTGGAAAAATAAAAAAGCAAAAATGAGAAATGGAAAATTTTTCCAAATTTTCATAAATCAACAACAGAAATGAAAAACAACCAAAAACAACAACAACAAAACAAAATGAATTAGCTTGAATTCGCATAAACGAGACATTGTGCAAGTCTTGATCTCGATTTTCATTTCTATTTTTTTTTAGCAATAATGATAACAATGAGGCATATAGATGAGGAACAAAACAAAGAATAACAGTCGTGAATATTTTACTCATGTGGAAAATTTCAGCAACACTATATATAACAATAACTCGTTATAACCGAATCCTAGTCGTATTTAGAATAGTAGACAACGTAATTAAAAAAAAATTTTCAGCAATAAAAAGTTTAATCAACTTGTCTCTTTATAATATTCTTAGTTGGTGTGTGTGTGTGTGTTTTTTTTTCGGTTATTGTAACAACAATCTCAACACATTTATAATAATAATGATAATAATTCAAAGAGAATAAGCAGAGGAAAGCTAAACTAGAACATAAATTCTCTCCAGACCCTGGATTAAATCTAGAAACATTACAACAACACCACACATTTAACTAAAAGTTAACCAAACTTGTGTACACTTTATGTAAATTTAACCAAAACTAGAAACTAGATCGTTCATTTTCAGTTTAGAAAAAACAACAACATTCAATTATTGATTAATAATACATCTATAGAAAAACGGATACTATAAATGAAAATTTATACTGCTAGATTTAATTTTGTTTATATTAACAGTAAAAAACTTTAATTTCAATTCAATACACTGTGTGTAATTGATTTTTATGGTTTTTCTTTCTCCCATAATTGTTTAAAGTTGTTTTTAATTTGTAAATTTAGAAGAATTTCTTATCCAAATAAAACTACACACACACAAATTTTACACCATTGATTCAACCTCATTTAAATTGTATGAATCCTTTTAAATTAACGAAATAAATAAATTAATTAAAATTAAACAATGTTGGAAATATAACAAATTTGATTGTGTTAAAGAACCAATTCTTTTGATCGTTTTCTTTTCGTCATATCTATTATACAATCCAATCGAGAATTTCGGTCGACTTTCTCACAACACCAACAACATTATAATTTCAATTAATTATATTGTTTGATATACTATTTTCATTATGATTTGACAAAAAAAAAACAGTATCCATTTTTTTACTCGTATATTCATTTTAAATGTCGTCATTTATAAATAGAATCCATTATATTCAACGTATCAATTATTCAAACTGACTGATTCATTTTTGAAATTGTCCTTGCTTATATTAAATTTGATCAAGTTTAATAATTTTTTTTTGGTTTTCTTTTAAGTTTATCATCAAATTATTTGGAACAGAACACCACATTTGTATTAATTTTTTTCTATCTCTTCTATTAGGATATACCTTAGATATAAAAACATAGAGAAAGTTACTTTATCTAACCAACCGAAAATTGAAAGTGTTTCTTTCTTTATACTACAACGCTTCTATTACGATTTTTTTTGTTTAATAAATTATTTCAAAAATTAATTGAATAAGACACTTATGTGTGAGAATTCACATTATTAAACACAAACGCAATTTAAGTCACGTTATATTTGAGTAATATCCAAGACAATATATTGAAGTCGACGACGTCGCCGTCTTCTAGACTTGGTCTCAAAAAGAATGTCAAATTTTATAAAGAATTCATGCAGCAATATGAGAAAAAACGTTGGAAAAATCTTTCAAACGTTAAGTCGATAAGCAAAGATCCTCATCCGAATAAGAAAGCGAACAAAAAAAAACGAACAACACAAAACGATAAATATAGGGAAAATTCTTCTTTTTTTTTGTTGATTTATATTTTCGACAGCTGTATAATGAATAAATGGCATTTTTCTCTTCTAAATAAAATTAAGTATAGTGTGGTGTTTGATGTTGTTATTTCATCGTTTTGATATTTCTATTAAAAAGAAAAAAACAGTTTTTCTTTCAAAATTTTTAAATATAGATCAATTAAATCGACTGTGAAAAATTCACTGTAAACGATTGCATAATTTATTAAAATTTATAGTTGTTCAAAAAATATCGAATGCATTTCAACTGTTAAATGGATAATTATAGATATACGAATGGTAGGTAGTTTCCAAACCAGATGTTCGTTCGCATATTAAGCCAATTATTATTATTCAATCTACAAATAGTTGATGAAATTACCAGAGAATTACGTGGAGCTCTTTAATAACAATCAGTCAACAAACACTTATGGGACATTTCTCTAACTTCATAGGGACTTTAGTCGAATTCCAGAAGTCAATACAGAAACGATGGATTAGGATAGGAACTCCATCTGTTTTACTGAGGAATTTGAACAAGAAGACCTTAGAGAAAATAATTTCAACTTTTAAATGGCTTCGATTGAAAACAGTTTACAACATCTTTAAACACGTTTAAACCAAATAGAAGAGTTCAAAGAAAACTTCCAAACACTATTAGACATAACTGATATTCTATCACTTAACTAAGCATTTTGTGGTAAAATTTAATGACTTAAGTCACATGTACTGGAGCTTACATCAATATAAACACCTTTGAGCTGAAAATAACACAGTAATGGAAACATTTTGCAAAATAAATGATAAGAGGATATTATTATTATTTTTTTATCGCAATAGAAATTATTTCACACATCACATCTTAAAAATAGTTGGATCGTCTTCGAAAATAGGTTGAGTGAAACTAATTTTAAACAGAGATCAGTTTAAAGTTTTCAATTATTTCAATTTACGAATGGAAAACCATCAGAACATTCTGACAGTTAGATTACAAATGACTTTATTTTGAAGACAAAAACAACAACAACAACAACACAACAGAGAAAGAATAGAAAAAGTTTTGTTTTTTCTTTCGGACACAAAATTACATTAACACTGAAATAGCATTGAATAATTACAGGAAATTAAGTTTAAGTTTTGCTCCAATGGTATCTTTCACTTTTTGTTTTATTTTTTTTTTATCTTGTTATTTAGTTCTGCGATACAAAAAAGAATTATGGTATAGAGAGGTAGAGACTGGAGGACAGGAAGGATCTTTGAAGTTAACAACTTTGCAACTTCCTAAATGGGTTATCCGGATATTAGTGAATTCAACGATGAAATCCTTCCCTTTAAGAACTTACGATTTTCGGTTTATTATCGTTCTGTGGTATTAGTAATAAAACAAATTATTTTATTGATCGATAAAGCAAGATTAAAGTATACTATGTATTGAATGAGACGACAACAGCAGGGTCGAGACATAAAGAATGTCCCTGAAGTTTGGGTTAATAACCGGACATTTTCTAAGAGGAATAATCATAAAAACATAATCAAAGTCACGATCGTTTACAAAAAGTAAAAGGATTTTCATTTACAAAATTAACTAAAAGGCAAAAAAAATAAAACCGAAAGAGAATGTCGCGCCCCTATCCACATTTTAGGATTATAATGAAACAACACACAATACGAATCTGAATCTGTCGTACGCACAACAATCCGCGATCGGTTTCAAACGCTTAAAGCTTTCCTAACAAATAACAAAAAAAAAAGCTCTAAATCTAATTCACGCGATATAACTGAATTTAACAGAAAAAAAACAAAACATTTAATATTGGGATAGGTTACGTTAAGTTAAAATATAAAACAATTGCGACCTCTTATAGAACAGATACACACATATACACTGAGGTCGGTTGAGTGACCTAATATGACCTGAGAAGATAGTAAAAACGACAACGATAGATAGAAGAAACAAGCCCTTTTCTAATACACGCAGACATCATTACTGCCTAATGTATTCTTTCAAGTACAAGTTCAACCAACTAACAATAAGAAAGAAACCTTGATGGAGTGCTGTGCTGCTAAGGCACGATATTGAGGATATTGAGGAAGTGGAGATTCTACTAGATAATAAAACTACAACTACACGTGGGCACAACAACATCAATTAACAAACTTACCAGTAAAATCTAGAAGATAACAACAAGATAATAAGAAGAGTAAGTCTTCAAAATTCAAGAATAACCAGATAACTTCCGGTCGGTCTAATCAAGAATTACGATGATAGGTTCTCATGCGTGTGTATCAATGATATTTAAAAAACAGGCACAATAATACGATCACTAATTACCCAAAAAACACTACAAACACTTAATTGGATTTTTGTAAATCTTGACAATAACAACATTATCTTCATCATCATCATCATTACACTATCAATTAAGAAAACAAGTCACTATGGTTCTTGAGGGATTTGTCGATGAATTTCCACAAAAAATAGTCAATTGTATTGTTGTTGTCACGTGATAATACACTACAAATAGAACAACACACGCATATGTATATGAAGGGAAAAAACAACAACAACAACAACAACAGGAGACCGGTGTTTTATCAAATTTCTATATTAAAATACAAATTTGAACCTTGACGCGTTATTTTATTATTATTATTTTTTTTTACCTAATCGTTATTGACCCCCGCGTGACTGAAACAGACAAGTGAACGACTTCAAATGATCTGGTTCTCTGTATATGTATGTGGTGGTAGTGTGGTGCTGGTAGTCCGCCGCGAGCTGGGGAACGCGCGCAGACGCTACGGCGGCTGCGGATATTGTTGGGATATTTCTACCAGAAAGAGTATGCTGTGACGATGATGATGATGATGATAATCACCCTAGTTATTATGTATACATATATATATATTTTTTTAACCACCTTTTCAGTGGTATAAAACCCAAATATGCTACTTTTTCCAAAATCAACTTCGGTTTCACTCTTAATTATAGAGGGTAGGTTGATTGGTTGGAATTTCGCATTTTTTAACTGAAATTGTTTATGATTATTGTTATTATAATAAGCGTAATTAAGGCCGCAGATGTTTTGTCTGTGTATACCTGAAACGTTGTATTTTCTTATTTTAATAAATTACCTATCATTTATTAAAATGGAACCGTACAAAACTAAATTAACCATAAATTCTCTCATCTGTTTCAAATTTCAAATAATACTTTCAAATGACTAAATAACCACCATGTAATTTAAAATAAACTAAAACATACATACACGGATCTTTCCTTTATGTATTTCCACAAAACACTCATCTCCTCTTGTAAATTTTTTTGTTCCTTTTCTTTTGCTTTCCACAAAAATTAAATAAAGTGCATACAACTCTATTTTAAAAGTGAACAGAAAGGGAGAGAGAGAGAGAGATAGAGAGACACAGAGACTTCCTAATGAGTTTTTGCGGAAATTTCTGTCGTAAGCTTTTTAAATGAATTCTTTTTGTGTGTGTATATAGCGAATCATGTTGAAATTTTAAATACAGATGTTAAGGCGAAAATTCTAAAATGTTGCTCTATCAACAATGAGAAATTGAATAATTGTGACTTACATAATTCAACAAAAGAATTATGAATTATGATTCGGTTTGTATGATCGGGATTGATTCCACATTCAATCAAACACTGTTAAAAAGTGGTGAATCTTCATCAATTAAATACAGAATGATTATGACTGATTCGGTCAAGTATTTGGATAATTTTGTGTGAAATGAGCCGAATAGATATTGACGAAAACAATAAAGAGATTACTTTAATCCTCGATTAAGAATAGAGTGGGATTGAAGCCTGTCTGTGGCTGTGTGTAAAATAAATTTCCACTAGTCCGTCTAACAATAAGTAGTAGAAAAGGACAAGTTAAGCGGATATTGACTGCCTGGCCAGGTCCGACATCCGCTGAATCCGCCTCTAATTAAAAATATAATAAAACAAAAAATACAGAAATAACGACAAAATATACCAAAAACATCTAATTTTAAACATATTTCTTTATGGCACACAACATATTTTCTATAATTGGTTCATTATAAACGTGATTTCCTTATATTGAAGTTTATTTATCATCTTTGATCTTCTTTTAAGGAGTAAAATCAAATAAAAAACACTTTATGGAATAATTTTAAAAGTTCATTAACACTTTGTTTGTAAATATTTGTTTAAAACAATGTCACAAATAAAATCAACATTTTAACATTATCAAAGTTTAACTATAAAATAGAATTAAGGAAAACTGAATATTTTTTTGATGAAAGAGAAAAAAAATTGGCAAAAGCCGGTATTTTAAACTAAATGACCTTTAAAATTATAAAGGCAATGTACGGAATTGATCACATGTCTGCAAGGTATTTATTTATTATTTTTTTTTTTTACGTAAATATGCGTCGTTCAAGGTTTCCCATTAAAACTAAAATTCATAACAAGCAGAAGGTGAACAAAAGCTGTTAATTATTGGCAGTTAATCAACGAAGGCTTCAATAATTTGAAAATAAAAGATATAAATAATGTAAACTTACCGTAAATTTGGCATAATCTTTGACAATTTCATTCACAATCAGCAACTAGAACACACACAAAAAAACCCAATTTAATTATTCAAAAGGAAGCCAGTTATGATGTTCAAAGTAACATAAAAAAAAAATCATGTCTTTTATATAGAATTACAATGATACAAAATTGAAATTTGTTGAAGCCCTTATCATCAAAGATTTTGAATTCTTATTAAGAATCTTAAAATTAGGGCAGTAAATTATTGATAAAATTAATAACAAATAAATCACTTGTTGAACAAATTGGACGAATTTTTTTATAAAGCGTTCGACTGTAGAAAGATTTTAACTCACAAAAGTACGTATTTTAAAATATTAGAGCATTGTAGTCTAATGAGGCCCGGATGAACCTTTAGTCCTTTACATAAAGTGAGTAATTATGTGATAAAATATTTTTAAAATACAATTTCTTCAATTTTGGTACTGTAAAGAACCAAAAATCGTGTCAAATCAGCTTTCCATAGATAAAAACAGTTAGAACACAGAAAGTGACTAGTTTGGTCCATCTATACATAGAAATAAGGCAGTAGAGGAAGCACAGAGTGGTTGAAGTTAAAACCAACAACATTAGAAAGTTAACGTAAGTCACGTGATGTTCTACTAGCTCTTTAAACGTTGTCGCATAAAAATGTATCCATCAGCTCAATTCTGATCAACTACATACATAGATATTTGGCGGTAATTTTCATAAAATAAACATTAATTAACGGAATATCCATCAAATTGACGAATTCGTTCAGATATTGGAAATTCGTAACAACACAATTGTAACAATAATCTGACATGACGGGATAGATGGATGGATGTAAAAACATTTTGAAATTCTATCAAAGAACAACAACAACAACAACAGTACGATATTTTCATCAAATATCAAAACAAAAACAAAACGTAACAAACATTTTACAAAATTCGGATAAAAATTAATTAATCTACGTACATTTATTAACACTATTGGATTGTTAACACAACAATAAAGACAACACTGTTTATATCTAGGAAATTGGCAACTGTCAAAATACAGCCATTTTTATTATAACAAGTGTTTTGTTTATTATCTAACACTGTGTTTTTGTCACTTTGATGTTCAGTTGTTTGTTTATTGTATAACTATAGACAGGATCGTATTTACGTACAAGATGCTGTATAGATACATAGCGCCAAAAATCTCGAATACAGTAGATACGGCCCTGGTTTAAGTAGTTAAAACATTACAGTTAAAAGAAAATAAAGCGTGCGTTAAGCATTTTTTTTAATAAAAAATCTGTTACTCAGTTAATTTTAATACGGAATCTGTATTTATTTCGTGAAAAATACTGACTGCACGACTTGACATTCAAAACTTTTTGTTTACAAACACAATTTAGAACAGAAACCATAATTTATATTGTAATGTTGTTTGTTATTATTTCCATAATTCTCAGTTAAGATTTTGTCATAAAACAATACACTATATTAAACTAATTATTGTATAATAAATTCAAATAACAATCAATTATTTCAAATGAAATAATAACATGTTCTGGGAAAATTTGAGATTAGAAAAGGAAATAGAAAAATCTGGGAGACATAATTTATTTTTTAACAGGTGGTAGGTTTAATATTCCATGTTATTGTTGTTGGAAATTGCACAAAATTAATGTGAATTCACACTAATTTTACAAACATTTCAACTGACACGAGTAATGGTTAAACATGTTGATGTCAGTGTGGATTCGCCTTTAGTGCTTATAGTTAAACAAATGATCTACAATCATGATTAAGACGGGTATTCCAAACGAAATAATAACGTTAAAAAGTACTAAAGGAAATGATATTTCGTCTAATTACATTGTCAAGTCTCCAAAATAAACAGTTAGATGAATGTTGGGAAGATTTGTTTGTTAAGAAAAGAATGTTACCACAGTATATTATGCGAATAATCTTGAAACTAATCCGTTATAATTAAGTTGGCCGTTTCTTTTTCTTCGTTTAACAACAAACAAAATAAACATTAAAATAAAATAGATCGACGATTTAACTCAAGTTATTAAAAGAAAGAATTTGTTGATTTATTGTTAATAAAATGGGGCGAGGCGCCAGTATAATATCTGAACACCTCCATAAGAACAATATTGCTGCCATTTATAAGTGAAATTACGTAATTAGTTGATTTCTGTCAAGGAGACGCCCACATTATACTTATTTGATTCGAATTTGTTATTATAATCAATATTAATGTTAAATATTACAATTACTATCATTATTTCATAAATCAACACTAATCAACTGCTTCTTTTCTACTGAAAAACTCTTCGTAAAACGTATTTTATTGTAATTAAAGTTGATTATTTTGCAATTGCACCGTCTCCATATTTGGACATAGATTCTTATAGATGACAGTGAAAAATTAACGTAATATATAGATCTATCAAGAATTTTGTAAGTGAAAGTATAGTTAAACAATTATGATATGGTCGATTGGACTTTCTTTGTTATTAAAGAAGCAATTTACTTCATTCAATACCACAAACAACATAATAAATCAAAATGAACTTGACCTATTTGACTTGGCGCCAATAAAAGTCACAATCTGATAACAAATAGTTGAAGAAACTAGCGTCTCTTTTTTATTGTCTATAAAACCAATCTTAGTCAGGTCAAATTTGTTTGACTGTAATGAGAAATTAGTCAACTAGATGCTGTAAAGCTATAAAGGACTTTTTGTTTTTCTTTTTCAATTTTTTTGAATTTCCACTAATAAGGGAGAATAACTGAAATATGTACAAATTAATCATTATATAACAATGTGAAAATTCCAGAAAATCATACACACTTGTTAACCAGATGTACATATTTCAACTATACCGCGTTAATTACAAAATTATTTATTGATTTCGAGCATGTTTCGAATAACAGAACGATCATTTAATTAATTAATAAATGTTGTTTTTATATATAAATTGTGTTGTAATTAAGAAAATTGCATTATACGATAAAGTATGTTTATGTTTTTTCATGTTAATTTAATTGCACACAATCTGCCACCACACATGTACAGTTTGTATGTACATACAGAGATAGAATGGAAACATTTCAAGAATTATGGTATAAAAGGGGAAATGTGAATCAATGATAATGGCGATTTCAGTACAACACACACACACAACAATCATGAATCATCATAATTTTAATGTTTTTTCATGTTTTAACGTTTTAATCAGGAAAATGTAAAATTCCTCTGTAGAGTGTTTCCACTACAACTTCCACAACCACCACACATTAAAGAAATATACGACGAACAATTATAATTTATAACAATTACAACATATTTCGTTGTTTTTATTTATAATCAAACCATTAATATTTTGAAATTCTATCTGAAAATTTATAAATTTTGTACGTAAATATGATATTTTAACTTGACTACATCATAACATTACCAGTTGGTAGTTTATTGATTTGTAAACGAAACGATTTTGCGGATAAATCCAATAAAAACAATAGAATATAGGTTTTCATTTTAATTTGCAACTGCAATAGAATAGTTACGGGAAAGAGAAATACAATTTTTTTTGTTTGTTTCATTCTAATTATTGTAAAACAGCAGCAACGTATTTTTGAACAGCGTTGGTGAATTCTCTATCGACTTGTATCTATTATTGAATTTCCGTATTTTTCCAGACTATTTCGCTTGATTTACTTATTTACAAGCAAAATAAACAAATTAGAAATCATGAATCGTATTGATTTGTAAATAGAAGAAAAACGACTGATAAGATTCGCTCTGAAAGAGTAGAAAATTTCATTAATATAGAGAGGATTTCAATCTCAGATAGGTTATTCCTGCTCTAGATTGTTTAAAAAATTGTTAATAAACTTGGCTTGACTTTCATGCATTCAGTTGCTTTAAAGCCAAATCGTACAAGTCAAACTACACAAATTTTTGAACCGATGTTTTATATCAAATCTCGAACAAGAGTAGCATATATAAGACCTGAATTACCTGCTACATCGTTCAAATTCCAAATACAATTGCCTCCGGAGCGTATTTCAAGTATTCATCTAATTAAAATGAGTCAAACGGTATTACTCATATTTGCATATTCCAGTTGAAACACACTAATTTATATTTCAGTGAAATGCCTCTGTTTGATTGGAAAATAATTGATAAAGAGCTGTACGATATAGTTTTTGAAACAACTACAACATCGTCGCTTCATCCTAAACAAGCATAAATCCTTCTTTTATGGGGAAACTTTTGAAAGAACTCCAAACAAGTTTACATGTTAAAAACAAGTCAATCGGTGATTAGAGTTTGTAGCAAAAATTATGGTGATATTGTGGAACATTCAATACGAAGATCTCTATTGATGTCGATGATTTCTTTTGATTTTTGCTCGAAAATAAATGTCGCTTGGACATATAGAGTTGATAATGTTTCTGTCTACATGTAATTACAAGGTAATATATAACCAAAATAAAATATTAAATATTTTGGACGATATTCAAATTATTTATAAATAGATCTTTAACCTATAGTGAGCTTATATTATTGGAAACTACGTAAAATCCAGTACTATAAATAAATATTTCAAATGTTAATAATACAGATCGTTGTGGGGAATGTCCGAAAAAACAGGAAAAGAAACCTAATAAAGAAAGAAAGAAAGTAGTCTATTACTATTGAATCAATAAATTTAAAAGTTTTCTACTTTTATACGATTGTTGATAAAAAGTCAATAAAGATAATTGCCACAATTGAATTGATAAAATGTTTATTGTTGATTTTATTGTTTGTAATCGATAATATAATTTCTTATTTTATTTGATTACAAACTGCAGTAGGCGAACAATGTGGCAATACAAATAAATCGAGACTATATACTTATCTTTGTATTGTAGGTACACACATATTATTAACATTTATGCAAACAAACAAAGTTGTTTTCATAAATAATTAACTGTAAATTTATTTCAACCAAACCACCCCTTTTTTTTATTAATAACCTTCATCCGATTAATAGGTAAACAATAGGATTGTGGTTAAAATGTTGGCTGTTTTTTATCTAAAAAAAGGCAAATAAAAATGCAATTATTGTATAATTAATAAAAGAACAATTGTTTCAAAATGGGCTCGATGTAGGTGGTTCAATGTGGGCAAATCTACATGTGCGATAAACGTACTGACTCATATTTACGTTACTTGACTTTCTTTTGTTTTAATTGAATATAAATTATAATTATATAACAGTACAACAATGTACCATAATCGTCCATCTAGGTATATACCAACGATTATAATTACAATTTTCCACTATTTTATCGATTGGCTTGTTGTAATTGTATGTATTACTTAGGTACCTACATCTCTATCCTTGTTATAGTTGACTTGTTAAATAGAAGAATCAATAGACAGAACAACAATAAGGTAGGTAAGGTAATCCTTACAAAACTCGAGACATTTCTCATTTTTAATACTCTCTTCTACTAGAAGCCTTACAATCTTCTCCATGTTGTTTGTTGAAGCCTTAAGCAGATTAAATAATAAGTAAATGATAAAGTTACAAGTGACGGAAGTCACATTTTCCAACATTATACCCCAATATCTTTTCACACACACACACACACACACATACATAACACACAACTGCTCATAGTTGAATCATCCCTTTTCCTTTCAACTACAGACACATATCCTATAAATAGATTCTAGTGGTATTCAAGTATGTGTATAGACTTTCCACTTGAATATTATTTGTAATCCTCTCAAGCAAAGCTGCTGAGTTTGGCTTAATTGATGCTGATCACACTGCTGATAAGTAGACGATTGTTGACAGAATTTCTTGCATTTTTTTTTAATACAAAATACATTGCTGGCTAACCACCTTGTTGTTGGTCTTTGTTCTGCGTATGTGTGTATCTTTCGATATGGAAAAAATCGAATTTAATACTCTATTTAACACATGTTTACCTTGTTCCATCAACGATATACCCTTTATCTCGTTATTCCTATTTTTCTGCTATTGTTGCTGTTGTTTATGGTAACACCCTGCATTTTATGGAATTCCGTGTTCATTCGAACGTTGAAAAATATGATAACACCATCAACTTCCGGTGCAGTATCTACCTAGATTGTTGGTTGGTTAACTTTATGGCGCTGTAAATTTACCAACTTTGTTATTATTATTATTATTATTAACAACAATAATAATAGATTTTGTTTACTATACTTCGTTTTTATCTAATATCGTAATGTTTCGTATCGGGGTCAATTTGGTTGCTTGAATAAAATTACTTGAAGGTATATGGTTGCATTAAGTGATAATTTTACAACTTGCAAATTGACTTGGACGCCTTCTAGTACATTAATGCCAATGTTCCAATGTTATCTGTGTAATAAAATTGTAAAATAAAGACAGTAGTCGAATTTCACCTTGACATGAAGCAAAGAAGCCAAGAAGTTTTGTCAATTGTTTTGTTATTGAAAAAGAAAGAATTGACAAATCTCTAATAACAATTTGGAGTAAATTTCAGTATAAAAAACATTGTTCAAGTGATTACGTAAATATCCCAGTGTTGCAGTAAAGTGCAGCACCGGCCGCATATTTATTTATAATCAGTAAAATCGGGGATCACCGGTTTTTACGGTTTTGGCTATAAGACAATTGGATTCGCGTGTAAATTTTTCGATAAACCAACTACTGTTAATCGACAAGTAGAACTTTCTCAAAAGTGAAATCAATTCAATAAGAATGCTGAAAGTTGAAAATTCACCTTTAAAATTACCATTAAGGTGAACTTTTTTATTTCCTATTGAAATTCAACTTCTTTTCAGACAGAGATTTTCCAATTAAAGTATGAATATGAATGAAAGAAATTTTAATTATAATCAACGCGTATCTATCTGATAAAATTTTAAATTTATAAGTAGTCCGTTAGAAGTCAATGTAAAGGTGTGTCAATTATAGTTCAATGTCACACTATTGACGTGGCTTTTCTATAATGTGCATAAAGTAATTTTGGAAAGACAACGCTTCTACGCGTATGAATATTTTAGTTTACATATCATCGAAGTATTATGGAAGAGTAATAACGTTCCACTTTATATTTACATTTTTGTTATCATGAACGTAGTTATATAGAAGAAATCATCAATCATTCATGTACACCTTAATAGTATCTTTGTGTTCAGTATTTAAATATACGTACTATACACACGACTGTTCCGATCGATTTCATCCACACTTTAAGAAGTGAAACTCTCCAGAAATCGTATTTTTTTCAATTTCTACAGCCTTTCCACTGAGTAAATCAAATGGCAAACCGTATATATATATGTAATCTGATTTATGACAAAAGCCTAGATGAAATGTGAAGAAAAAGAAAAATGTAAAAGACCACGCCATTTTTGTAACAATTCTAGTGTAATAATCTTGATTCGTTGTTGCTGTTGTTGTCACATACACACACACAAAAAAAAACATTTTGTGTAGCGAGCACAAGTTTTCTTTCCTGTGTAAATGGCGTCCATAATCTAGTTTGAATGTTTTACGAATTTTTCTGTGTTGTTGTTGTTGTTGTTGTAGTTGGTTCGAAAAACCGTAACACTGAAAGAAGAATTTATTGATTTTTCATACAAACACTAAAGTCCAGACATATTCAAAACAACTTATATACAATTTTCAACTATCAACGGATGTGCATTTTTGTTGTTATTTAAGAAAACTATCTTTAGAATTGAAATGTCTGTCGTCTCTTTGATATTCATTGAAATTCTTCACTTGTTATAAATCTTTTAGTGAATAACGCTATTTGAAAAATCCAACAAAACATCCTCTATTGTGTGTATGTTTTTCTTTAATCTGTCGCTTAAAATTGTTAACGATTATATTGAATTAAGGGGAATTTATTGATATTTCCACGAAACATGAATTATTTATTGATCGACAATTGACCCAAAATTACTTGATAATTTCTAGTAATAATACTAAGCCAATTCGACTGAACTATTCAACAAAAACTATAGGAAAACTGGCGGAGGATAAAATGATTTTGTAATTTATTTCCGTTTCATGTTTAATCAATCTAATAATTCACACGATTAAATTTACTTTGTGCATGGATCGAAAGCTTCAATACGTTATTGTTTTTCATATGATAGACGGATATAATCTTAAAATGAATGATAATAAAGTACATACGTATAACATCCAACACTCTGGGAATTGACGTCATAAAATTGCCAATTCTGTAACGTTATTATCAACGGATAAGAGTAGGATGTTGTTTTAATAATTTACGTTAATAATTCGACAAAAGTTTAAAAGCTTTTCAGCTTAATGTTGAAGATTCTGAAATGGTTAAAATGTTTATGAAATGTAAGAAATAATTAAGCTTTGAAATGTTTTCAGTTACTATAATTACCAAAATTAACGTAAACCGTTTTTAAAGTGTAAAGATCACAGAAGATGGTCGTGCAAAAATTAAAAAAAACTGTTTTAACAAACGAAAGTATGTAGATTAGTAGGCTGAGAATGGGTCTTATTATTCTTATCACTCTCCCTTTATAAATAAATTTATCCAATCATAATATCGGGTTTTTACCCGGCAAATTATCGATTCGGGCGCATCCACCATTTTTACACATTTATCATTTTTCAATTTCTGCCCTTATTTTTGGCAGAACTATAAATTTAGCGAAATTATTCGAACAAAAAAAAGACTGTAGTGAGATTATTTTAATACGAAAAGTCTGAATATATTCGATTTTTTTGTTGTTGTCGTCGTACAGTTCTGTACCAACATTAAACAAACTTTATCAACTTAATTCCCAAAACATTGAAGACGGGATAACAGTGAAGAATAACCAACAGCTTTGTTTGTCGCATGGGAAATGGCATGAAACGGAATTTCTTGGATAAAACAAGCAACCAACAAAAAAACAAAGAGAACAAATGTCGACATTTGTTGCTTAAATTTCCATTTTAACACAAAATTTCACTATTTCTGAACAAACACATCGTTACAACCCATCGGAAATGATGATAACAGTCGATTATTATTATTAATTGTTACTATTTTTTGGTTAGCAAATAAATCACGCAATTTGCAATCAACAAATTAGCGAATAATTTGAATAATTCTAAATGACAACAATTGAATAAATAAAACTACAACTTCCCACACTATTTACTTATAATAATAATCAACAATTTTCGATTAATCATAATCAATTTGTAGTACACTCCTTTGTCTAGTCCCTCAGAGCACAAATTATTTTTTTTTTTGAGATAAGTTGGTAGCAATTTTCTCCAATGTAATCGAAAACACGTTCTCCTTGATGATTTTAAAATAAATTCGTAACTTGTGTCAAAATTATTATTATCGGTTATGGTTAATAAAGATCGTGTTTTTGTTAATTTATAACAAGACAGCGGTCGGCATTTGTGGAAAATTTATGGATTTCTACACTAATGACTGGTTTTCTTTAGTCTAAATGTCTATTGTCTAATTTTATTATTTAATAACGATATGCGTACATATATGATGTAGGACAGGTGGGCGATTAGCCTCCCTCTTTCTAGGTCTTGTTGAATTAAATTTCACTGTTAACAATAAAGTGGCGTAATAGTAGCTGATTTGTTATTGTTATTAAAACGAACACCTACACATCTACGAATTTACAATTGTGCGGTATTATCAAAACTAGTTTGTTTGTATTGTTTTGACTATTCCTGACAAACATTAACTATATAAATGTAGAAGATAATGGGATACACGTAGTGTCCTAGTATATAATCGAGTCGTGGAATCGTGGTTCTCAACTAAATACTCTCTAGACACACGATCTATTATTAAAACGTCTCTTCATTCTACATTAACTCACTTATTACTTCTACAACGAATGAAGAAATCTATTTGATTGCTTTACACAGTATAAAGACGAAAAAAAAATGACTTATTCCACAACTCTATCCTACTGTAAAGTTATACAGAAAGTTGTTTAAAGTTTGAACAAGCGCTTATTAAAATTTCAGTATGATAATAACTAGTAATCTCAACCATCTTGTTATAACAATATCAAATGAACAAATAATTATTAAAACTTTGCAGATTCTGCTTAACCAAGTATCGTTCACGAATTTCTTGCAGAACTGTAATATGGAATAATATCGGCACGAAAAGCCTACTCATTGACCCGTTAAAATTGGAAATATTAGCTTGTCACGAACATATACGCTACCAATATACATTTTTTTTTTTTGTTACTACAACTTGCAATCAATGCAATTTTTTTGTGTTTCTCAATTCCACAATTTTCTTATCTGTTTTTTTATTATTCTCATCTTGTCCAAATTGTTTACAAATTTATTTACGGATAGATGAACAGGAGAATATTCTCCTGTAAATGGTGGTGACAGGAGTTGTGTGCTAAAAAAAAAGAGTTCGTTCCAAGCGGATGGACGACTTATCTTTAGATTCCTTGAGCCGTAATATCAGTTCAAGCGAGAACAAAACTTGACAAGCCTAAAAACAGCGACTGTTTCCGGGAATAATGTTTGATTTCAGTCACAAACAACCTACATTAAATTATAATAAAAGACCTTTATCCCAACACTCTGCGTGTATTAGAATTTTTCTCTTTTGAATGGAATGGTTTTTCAAAATTTCATTACAGTGGTTTTTCCCGGTACATTGTTCGCATTATAAACGGGTATGTGTGTTTTAAAATTGGGAAACTTTTGACTATGATAAATTAATTTCCTAAAACAGGAAAAAAAAAGCCGGAAAAACTGTGAAAAACGACCACCACCAACACCAGCAGCAGCAGGAGCACCTACCAATAAGCGATAGAGAAAATAATTAGTAGCGATACTTCAGCAAAATTTCAGCTATAAATCACGAACGGTCAACAGCAGATAATATAATGAATACTCGACAAAATGGACAGTTCATGATTTTCACATTTGTTGGTGAGAAATAAATGGGCTGTAAATATTGCAAAACTGAAATTATACTGAAAAATTTGTTTTGTTGAATGCACAATAATTGAAGTACGGGGTTGTCTCTTTTGCTTTCTTTTTAAGTTTCAGTGGTTTACGCTGAAACTTGAACAAATACACTCTGTTAGAAAGTTTGTTAACTAAAGTTCTTTCGTACAAAATATTTTACAACTTCTTTTACGTCATTATGATGTGAAACAAACCTCAACTTTACACTGAAATTCTTTGGCGATTCAAGATAATCTAACTAAAATCGTTGGAAATACAGGAAAAATCCACTAATTAATTCCAATTTTGATTAATGATAACATTTATCATTTTCTACTAACTAAATGATCAAAACTGTTTGAATTTAATTATCAACATTTCCACTATTATGATTTAATTTAATTAAACATCGATTTTGAAAATAGATAACAAAAGTGTATGGATATTTGTATTATCTAAAAGTTATTCAATGAAATATAAAGCGATATGGATTCCTAAAAAGGTGGATAATTAATGATCTAGACCTACAGTCAGCATTACAGTCTTATCTATCCAGTTTCCACTCAATAACACAATTATGAGACCATTAACACCCGGACTGTGCGGATGACATTCACCGATTATACACATTCATTCATCCCTATCAACGATAAAAGAAATGCTATCATCATCATCGTCTATTAAATGATTTCAAATATACAACCCACAAGGATGTACAGCATGTCTCAGCGAATAGAAACATGAATTTTCACATCAGAGATGATCATGGAACAAACTAAAACTAGAAATCTAGATCTGGATGGAGATTGAAACTTATTTGTAATGCTATGGATTTGTAAACATTGTCAATCGGATTCGGAACCAGACACGCGTGGTATTATAAAGTTGATTTTTTATAGTGTTCTGCCAAATATGATGAGTTCAATCTGATTTAACGGAGTGTTTTATGGTTCGTTTATATAAAATCCAAAATTTCAAATACCTATTTCTATTTTTATACAGACAGAGATATTTATAAAAATAAACTTTCATTGTAAAAGCATTTCTCAATCGCAACATGAAACAATAACAGCCTGAAATGACAATAGTAATGGAAAGTAGACACAAATAAAACAAACAAAACAGAACAACACTGAAGCTTCTCTCTCTCTTTCTCTATCTATCACTACTATTCCACCATTAATATTGTGCTTTTTCCTTTAATTTATTATTGTGAAAAATAAAGGATGTGAAAACAAAAGCCTCGATGCGGTTTTCAGGACAGCATAGCGTCTTAAAATTGAAAACAACAACAAACTTCTAAATTAATGTGGAAAATAATAAGGATACAAATTGGATTGAAATCAATTTTCAGGTGTGAAACTTGAACAAATCAAAACAAAAATAATAAAATTAGAGACATAATTATACAATATTACAGGCATAATTCATTAAAAATATTGGAGAATTAAAAAATCTGTAAAGCTGTGTTTAATTAATTTATTGGACAGCTTAACGGAAACGACAGAATATAGGCTGGAATCCCTTCTACATGCCAGTTAATAAATGTCATGGAAAGAAAACTTTTTCATTAACAAACAAAATTGAGATTCATTTCTTGCCAATGGAATTTATTAAACTTCATTACACTTGGATTTTGAATTGATTTCATATCGAGTTGGTTTTATGTGAAAGAAAGCTCCTCTCTAATCACATTGATCGTTTGTTCACATCGAAATGAAAGAGACTTCATTGGAAACGTGCCCTATCTTCTATAAAAACACAGTATGTAACCCTAATATTTCCGGTTTTCAAGTTTACCTTTCAATTTCCGTCATCATTAAATTTGTTCCGATTCAATCTTAATTTTTAATATGGAAAATGTGTGCTTGAAATAAGGGTGTAGTTATTTAAATATTTGATTAAAATACGGAATAAACAACGACTAGAAATCAATGTGGAA
Organism: Lydus trimaculatus; assembly: GCA_037414755.1. Lineage (NCBI taxonomy): Eukaryota > Metazoa > Arthropoda > Insecta > Coleoptera > Meloidae > Lydus > Lydus trimaculatus. The sequence goes on along the minus strand of JAZBGY010000170.1, from coordinate 35,880 downwards.
TGAAATATTCACAAAGATATCTGTATGAATTTATTCCTTTTCAATTTTCATTCGAATTTAATTGGGTGAAGTTTACTACAAATATTTGAAAATGGCTGTAATTTCATGAAAATCTATTTTAATTTGTGTCGGTGCAAAAACTAAAAGCGAAAATTGATGGACATTACTGAAATGGAAACGGTACAAAGTAGAGGTGTTTTTTTTTTTAGTAGTCATCAAAAAACCAAATTTTTTCCCCATTAATTTTCAGTACTTGGAAACAAACAACAGCTCTTATACTTCAGTCATTGCCAGACAAAACCTGCTTGTAAATTCAAAATGAATGAACACAAGAACTTTTTACAAACAGTAAATGTGGATGGATGTGTTTGTCTTTATGTTCATATTTCATGCCCCAAAACACCTGTTTTCTATTGATAAACTGTAGGTGTTTACTTTCATTCTGAAATATTATTTAAAATTAGTTTTCTTTATAATTTGTAGATTGAAACCGGAATTAAACCTAAAACCGGAATACGAAGGCAACCTTTTTTCAATCAATTGTTAATACATTTCCATTTACATATTTCAAAGGAAAATTTCTATTCATCTAACTGATTTTTATATATAAGACTATCCCTTTTCCACTTGAAAAACTGATTGATAAAGTTGGGAAAACGCACATTTTTTACTTTCAGTTTGTTATTAAAAGAAAATTCCATGCGGAAATTTCAAATGTCCTTCTTTCACTTCCTTCAAGAGAAACTTGATTAAAATGCTTTAATCAATGACTTTAACGAATATCTTGGAATTGCGTAAATTGCAAAATACTGTTTACTTTTGATTTGAATGAAAATTAACGTTTCTTTTTTACCAAATATCTTCAACAATTACCCACAACATGGAAAACTTGCCCTTTGGTATTGAATTAACCACAAAAAGGTCACATCATCCCATCATTAACAACTGAATGTTCTAGAGATGAAAGACATGAAATCTGCGTGGCGATCTTTACAGACGATTAATGTTTGGGAATAGCATGCATCATTTAGGTATAGGGGGACGGATGATGTATATACCTATACATGTGTGTGTTTTAGTATGTGTGTATACCATAATTTTTTCCTTTTACCGATCTTTTTTATTATGACAACGAAGGGAAAGCGCTAGGAATCTGGCTGATCGCCAGTGGCGGGCGTCGCCGTCCTGGCACAACCAGGCGCCGTAAAGACAAAATCAATAAGATGCGGTCTCGGTCATGGTAGCTTTTCTAGTTGTTGTATATATATAGATATACACACACAAACACATACATATACTATAGATAGAATGACTAGAATACTAATTGTATTTGTGAATCTTGGAAGAAATGACAAAAAATGGTCGATTAAAGGGACATCGAAGATGATTGAGAAGAAAGAGAGAGAGAGAGGGGGAAAACGAAGGGATGTTGAGATAGACTTTTTATTTTCTTCTACAGAATCTCTATTTTCTGATACGTGGATGTGTTAAATGTAATTCAATTTCGATACGGAGGAAATGGTTTGATATTAGAAACATCGAAGGATCATGGGTGAAATTTACGAGCGACAAATAGTGAATGAGACAAAAATTTCACTGGTTTTCAGGTTGTTAACCAAAACAAGAAATTTCAGTTTATTTGTAGAGAGAGAGAGAGAGAGAGAGATGTGAAAGAAGGTCATATGGAAAATACAGTTTACTATACAACTAAAGTAAACTCCATCATTACGAGAGAAGAAACAAACTTTAATTAGTCGCGAGATGATTACAAATGACACAACTATTCCTCGTATTGTTGGATTTAGTTAAATAATTGTCGTTTTTTAAGGTTCATTAATGTCTAAAGATTCGCTCAAATATCGTCTGCATTCAAAACAAAAGAAGCTACATACTAGCACGTACACAAACATTCAAGTATTTCCAATGTACATAATGTCGTCTTCTCGAGCTTTACAGACAAGAAATATTGACCAACTGAACGGATATTGGTTTCTGTAGTCCTCCAATTTCCAAACACAAGGATCTCGGTATGCAAACATTAGAAACTTGTGGGTGTAAAGATGTTCAGTTTTGCGGGTAGGCGGTAATCTCTATCGACCATCTATTATTGTAACAATGATAATAGTGCAACAACAAAGTAAAGGGATTTGTTTGCAAATTTATTACGACAACAACAACAACAAAAATAATAAAAACACGGAAAATTCCATTCTAAACAAGAGTGTCGTACTAGAAAAGCCGTTGTCGAATTTAAGATGTTTCGTTGTTATTTCGTTTGATAACGTCTCGAATTTAAGCTGAAAATCTCACTATATATATATAACAGTGTTGAGAAATCCTAAACTACCATCAATACAATGTCAATAAGAAATCGTAAGCAATGACGTTAATGTTTCCAATAAAATCGAATGCATACGATTTTTATTTCTTTCGTTACAAAAGTCTATTTTTCAATAGAAATTTATTATTATTTTCATTGCTGTATATTTGCGGCTGTCATCAACAATTACCAATTTGACAATATTTCAGTCAGTGGAGCACTAGTTAATGATTGATGACCGAAATGGAAGTTAAACCGTCGACAGGTCACTAGCATCTGTTGAAGTCACCTATCAATTCCATACTGAAACATCCTATTAATGAATTGTTAATCATTTATGATATCGGATAACTGGACATGCCATTAATTATCGCAAAATTAATACACAGATTGTTATATTGTAACGTTGTTACCATAAATCGTAATAATCGAATGAATTCCACGTATTGTATCATCGATATTAATATCTCTTCTACTATGTGGAGTTTTGTTAATTGCGATTCGATTAGAAAACAACATGAGAGAAAGTAACTTTTCCAAATTTGATTCACATTAATATTTACCAAGTGCTTGCACATTTATATCGGTTCGTTTAGTAACGTTTAACTTGGTAAATAGCCGGACTTTAGTATAATTTATATCCATTTGAAGGGCGACTAGAAATTCTCAAGAGAACAACTCTAAGCTTATATACAGATCCTAAAAATAACTTTAGCAGGAATTTTTTATAGCTTCCATCAACTTGGCTGATTTTCTTGTGTGTTGTTCTTGAGCTCAAATATAATTTATAAAGTTCGCCAATTATATAGAAACTCGAAATGTCACTGGAGAGATGTTTACGTAAACACCTGACTTGAAAATTCAAGTTGCTCTAAATATTTACCATTTCCAGCTGAACTGATTCTCAATGGAACCTGCAACTTCGGTAGCGTCAGCAAAATGAATTTGTATTGTTGGAAATTTACAGATAATAATAATAATAACAATAATTATTAAGCGTATTGATGCAAAATGGTGGATGCGCCGGGTGAAGATTTGAATTTCAAACAATTTTTATTTTGTACAAATGAGAAGCTTAAAAGCCACCTCAAAAACATGTAATTAGAAGTAATACCTGTAACAAGTGACCCAAATATCCACCACCATCAGTTTAATCAAAAATTCTAAACTTGATAAAAGAAGGAAGTTCTAATGACTTCTCTTTAATACTTCACCTTTATTATTTACGTTTTCGAAAGAATCAGCTAGTCAAGCATTCATTATTTGGTTGAAGCAGTAATATTGAAGAAGATTCAACAATAAAACTGCCAGCATTCAAAAATCTGAATATAAAATAGAACGATGATTGTATTTATTTATGACATACAAAAGAAAATGTAAAACATATTTCAGTTATATGTTGGTGATAGTAATCTCCACCTCAAGGGACGAATAAATACTGCCGGAAGAATCAAGTAGCGTGTGAGAGAAGGATAATGTTTAACAATAGATATGAGAGAGACTGTTCAATGACATCTAGAAAGTTGTCGAATCCTATAAATATTTGACTTGTTCTTGAATTGCTCCTTCATCACGATTGTTAAACAGAACAGCTCGGTTATTTCTCGCATTATTTTCTTTTTAATATGATTTACACGCAATTGTTGGCGTATTCATTGTTCTTTTTTCTACTTTTCTACTTTTCTACCACATAACAGTAATAGCACTTTGTTTAATCAGCAAAACTGTAAATTGTACATTTCTAGATAGTATTTCCCATATTACGATTCTATTCTCATCCACAAATGATTTTGCTAGAAAGCTCTCAAATCCTTCACTACCTCTCCATCAACGTTGGATTTTAATATTAATCTTGAGACAATAGGAAACATTCCGTATTATGGACGACTGGTTTCTACGTCATACCATTCCATCATCTCATTATTCATTGTTATTCAATTATTAACGTATCTATTACAATGGATAGAACAAAAGATATGCCATCAAGCATATAAACAACTACGATATTGTGCATCGTCTTAATAGTGTTTAAATAAATTTTACCAAAATAGCGGCAATAATTCGTGTTCATAGCTTTTATCGCTTTAATGGATTCTCTATCATTGCTACATTTTGGGGGGTAGGCGGGGGACAGTAGGTAGGTACTCAGTTTGAATCATGTCAGATGGTCGTTTCTGGTTTTTGCCGGCTCATGTATTTTAAATGAATACAATTGACTTAAACTTGTTGGAGAGTTTATTAATGCGTGACCCCTTTTACTACCTAAAAGGCTTATCGTTTTTTATACTCCATTTCCATTAATTTTTTACACAGACTCTTCTCAGTTTTTCTTTTCAATCATTTGAAATTATTCAAAACACGCATTCCCCTACCGTTAGATGGAAGATGGAAAATGAAATGAAACAGCAAAAAACGTGCGATGACGAAAGAAATACATAAGAAGTTGACAAATTGGCAATATGATGGCTTGATATTCAACCACAAATAATACTCTAATACCTACTTTTGTTTTTGATGGGAATGCGGAAAAACCGATAAGCAACAGTATTAAATGAGCCGTAAATTCGATATAATTCCCTTATCTTATTGTGATTTTCTTTCTCTTGTCGACACTGTCGTTCAGTTTTTCTATTTTTGTATTTGAATCCACAACACGTAAATTCTAACTGTACCGACTTTATATTGTCGAAATCCTTATCTCTCTAAACGGACGTCATAAATTCAACTAAAGGTGTGTGTAAAGTCTTTTAATGAAAAAGCTCGCACTTTAATTGAATGAACAACCACGCCAGTGTAGTAGAGAAGCTGAAAAATGTTTAAAATCCTTTTTTTGCCCAACTATTTTCATAAAAAATAAGTTTCGAGTCGGAGTGGGACATGAAATCCATCTGGCACATAAATACCCGCCCTATTCTAATAAAATAAAGTTTTGTTAGATGACGTCGAATGGGTGCAATTTTCATTTTGTTGAAGTAGCAATATTTCATAGAACGACCGAACGAAAACAATGCGTTAGGGTGCTGTTTTTGACATACCACCACTTTTACCGTTGTTCACTGCCAGACACAATGGAGGCGTTACAAACTACGCACATATAATCTACCCCCGATCAGCGTTAGTGGTTGTGTTGGTGGTGGAAAAAAATATCCGCGAATAAGTGACAAAAAAGAGGAAACCATGAGAGCTTTTCGTGTGGAATTTTCATTAATTTGTGGGATATTAGCCTGTAGTTGTCGTTCGTATTTCAAAAAAAAAATTGTGGGAATTTCTAAAATTTTTGTCAAAAGTAACGTAGCGAGAAAATTGTAATTTCAATTCTATAGAATAATGGGATCGTATAGAAATGTTTGTAAGTGAACTAGAATGTCTGTAGATGATTTTGATTTATTTGCAATTCTATAAAGATCTCGACAGACAAAATCTCAAGTATCACAAGTCAGTTGGTTGAAACTACAGTCAGAGTTTATGTAAATTAATTCTGTTTCTTATATCGTCATTTAGAACAAAAACCCACAGTTATAAACTTGATGGAAATTTTAGCAAAGTTAAGATTTCTTACTGTGGTTAATCTGTTGTCGTTAGTGTTTTTTGTGTGGTTGAAGCAAATGTCTAAAAGTTTCCCCTGTAACCGGCTTTTTAAACAAAAGAAACAAAAACCATTAATTGCCTGTTAATTTGATTAAATCGTCCTTAACGTTTCAAGGTACAGTTTTGTCAAATTTCACTAAATTATTACAACTTAAATTATTTGTAATCGTCATGTTTTCCGTATTCATTTAGTCGCTCCTTTATTTCCACTTTCAACAAGATGAAACGAATAAATCCTGAAATGTAAAGATGTCTATTACATGCCAGGACATTTCAACTTTAATAAACACAAAATGAATTGGTGGAACAATAAAAGAAGGAATTACTACATAAATTTACTTGTTTTTCTTTTTTGCTTTATTAGCTGGCGTCTTTAATTACTTCCAGACAGTTGTAAGTTTGTTCTAAATACCACCTGACAAAGTTATAACGTAAACACAGCTACTGCTACTACACCACCATTTGTCCAACAATAAATAGCTTTTTAATTAACAACTAGCTATGAAATATTTCAAAATATATAACCGACTATAAAATACCTACACGGTTGGTATAATAAAAATGTCCAACTTCCTATTTACTTAACAATTTCCATTTTGATTATAAAGCCTAACAGCAGCAACAGGATTCAGTAAAATATATGAATCGTTACCGATTCTGTGTTTGTAATGTAAACTTGAGTAAATTAGTTTGAAATAAGGCAGAGTTTAATTATTACCCACCCCCACACAAAACACACACACACACACACACACACAATTGTGATTAAATATGAGGGTAAATCAATTAGAACTTGTTAATCTATGGTTGATGAAATATTGAATTGTTGCTATGCAAAAAATCGTAACAGGTTGACCATTTCATGTTCGGATTATCTGGTTTTGTTATATAGTTGTGGTCTGATGATGGTTGAATATCATATTTGCTCCAGAAACAGTTTAATATCGGAGTCAACAACAAGCTATATTGAATACCAAAATAGCACAGACAGATTTATGATGAAACACCTAATTCTGGTATTGTTGGTTTGGTTTGCTTAATATACAGAGAATTACTGAAATTAAACATAAATTTTGACTTGTCGGAAAAACGTATTGAAAGATATTGGTTATGGAAAATTGCAGGGAACATCTGGATTCTCTATTAATATTCCAAACAGACCAAATTACGGTCGACAGGTAGATGAATATTGAGTTCAACTATTAAATTAATTAGTGATTAGTTTTCGTAGCTTGTCGAGCTTCACTAATTAACTTCATCATCTCTGGAACAGATTTGTATTTTTTGATACAAACTATATGAGAAGAAATGGTAATTTTTTATTTCCAAATCTTTGTCCGAACATCAGTAAATAGTTGTCCCCTACATAAAAACCCTTGAATTAATAGAGAAAAGTCATTTGGATAAAGATACAGATACGGATTCGTGCAGAACTGCACTGAACTGAACAGGTCGATTTATTGTTTAAAATTGGCAATGTACAACATTCCAGGATGCTGTGTTTTTAACTTTTCAATGTTCTGCCAATATCCTGATTGGTAGTAAATTTTTGTAATAACATCCAATTTCATGAAATACTGAAAAATATTTTGTAAAATTCACCGAATTTAGGATTTAATCTCCATTGATATCCTTATCGAATGGAACAAAGACAATTACTAAAAATATAGGACGCTTACTAGATAATACAAATCTATGTGAATCAGGTGTCTTGATTTAAACAAATACCATTAATCATGCTAATTGGAATGACGACATAAAACGACCCGAGCGTAAGCAAAAAAAAAGAGAAGGAAACGAGAATATTGCCAAAGTTTTGTCAATTCATTTTTCATGGGTAAGACTTCACTTTGATTTTATGGAACAAACTTGGGACTTAGCCAGTTATCTTAACGTTCTAGATTCAAAAGGTATTTGATTTGAACTAGAAACTTTGTTTATTCAGCTATCAAGATTCTTGTAGAATCGTTTTTTTTTTGTTATTTTCTCGGAATTAAAAAAAAAACCGGTAGGTACAAGATTGAATTACCCCCTTTTATTATTAGCATGCAGATGGTGGTGCTCGTATGTAAATTTCGTATACCCAACACATCTCCATATCACGTATCACCCATTTTCCATGTAGAACCTTCCTAATCGGTTCTCTAATTGTATATATCACTACCCATTTAATTAATCACTATACAAGCACCGTAACAGCGGCCAACCATTAATTAGATATAAGATTTTGCACATTTGCGAATAAGTCTTGAGTTAAATATTTACCATTAAAAGTATTTGGAAATTGATGAAAAATTAAAATTAACATATCACAGTGTTGAAATATGTTACTCGTAATTACTACGAGATGTAATTAATGGAAATTTAGAGGGATGAGAGCCAGAAAAAATAACGGCATACTCATGCGGGCATACACATACAAATATTGTACAACATCTCCGGGAAAATTACTTTTTAAATTTTATTTATGGTGGTTGGATTGTCGTTGGGAGAAACGTGCCCCCTCTCACTCTCTCTGTGTGTGTGCGTGTAGAAAATAACACATATACACTTCAAATTCGTTTTCCACTAGAAATGGAATAAATAACGATAGTGTAAAGAAGGCAATTTCCACTATATTTCGCTATTTTATATTCAATCTCTTTTTTCCTCTTGGAAAATTTCAATTTCTATTATGATTCTTGACAATATCAACAAATATAGCGGTGTGTAGAAAAACAGTTATTGCCTTACCTGAAGTTTGAATCAGCACGCCAAACTGTAATAAGGGAAGTAAACTTAAAATTAAGAGATGGTATTCTTTTGATCGGACTATCAGTTATTCAAGTGTTAGCAAAAAATCTCGATCCTGATCATGATGAAATACCAATAGAGCTTATTTGAACTTGACTGGGCATATAAAGTGTACTTGAAACGGACTAGATATGTCAATTTTGTAAGATTCAATCTTGAGAGAGAAGGTAAACTGAAAAATTTTTTTGTTGACCTGAATCAACCGCAAAGGAAAGTTTTCTATTAGACATCACATACACTTGGAATCTCCTTTTGTATCTCTAACATTGACAAATAAAGTGTTGTGTATACATATAGTACATTTCAGACAGATAGATACACACGAAAATTCTCTATCCAGTTCTCTTTTGCTCTCGTACAAGCTTGATTTATGAATGTAATAACACAGTATACGGTTTACTACATACTGACACTTTCCAGAGAGACGATAAGAGTCCTTGTATTCATACTGGTGGCACTTATTCTCATATACAACAAACTTATACAAGAACAGGAAATGTGGGCCTGTATTCAACTACTAGTAAGGCTTATCTAACGACCAAACCGGATGTTAAACACAAGATATTTGATCTCTATTCTTTCACATTCATTCAGTATTCTCTACGATACTGTATATACGTATCAAGTCACCACCACGGTTTTCCTGTTTTTTTTTTTTTTTGGTATTCTGTTTTATTACATGATGATATGGTATGTTTCTATTTTACATAGATTTACATAATAACATAGGACTAATGTATGGTAATATCGACTATATTTAAATTTAATCTTTTCTACAATATCAAATTTGTATTAACCTTGTTGTAATCGTTGAAGTTTAATGTAAGACAAGAGAAATAGGACAAAGTTATAATTCGATAATAATAAAATATAAGCGATGTGGTCTTTTAAGGTTGCAATAAATTGGATTTGATCCAATCTAATTCAAGTCGAATGTAATGGTATTTGACGTACGCTCCCTCAAGCTATTGCCGGAAATTCTCAACAAAACAAAACCATTGATGTTTGTTTTTTCATTTTGAAAAATCTTGCTAATATTATTAAAATTAACTGAAACTATACAGTTTAATGTACAGTTTAGAAGTTATAAAGGTTTAAATCCACCATCAACTCGATCTACTAGATTATAAAGTGTAGTAAAAGTCTTAACTTTTATAGTCTGGTGCATATGAAATATGCCAACAATATCGATCTTTACCAACAGTAAAGATTAAACAAAACGAGGTGAAATCATCTCAGATGACAACAACCATACCAAGTTTAATTAAATTTTACATAATGCCAACTGAACAGTACAACACGTTCAATTCTTCTTTGTAGAAGATCAAGTTTGCACATTTCTAAGAAAGAAATAATTTAATCGTAAATTGTAACATTATACAATCAGTTAAATTTATAAACGTGTAGAAATGTTAGGATGGTGAAGACTATAAATCCTGACACGTGTCATGATGAATTTAATAGATTTATTAGTAGATTTTCGATGTAATTACATCAACGATTAATTATTTGCCAACTCGACTAACTTTAATATAGAGCAAATCCAATTTATTATTGTTTATTATTATCATCATTCAGTGTTACGATCAGAATCGAAATTCGAAAATGTTACCGTTTTTCCTTCTTGCTGTTTGATGAATGAATTATATTTTGATATTAATTGAATTTGCCCGGCGCCTCCACCATTTTTGCAAAATTCCGAAATTAAAATTTTTCTATTTCATTCCCAATTTTATTGTAAAAATAGTTTGTGTAATTTAACAATTCGAAATGTAATATCTGCTATAATTTTGCCAGTTATTCACTGTTAACAGTTACGGTTTAAACAAACCTCAAAACTGCAATTTCAGTAGATTGCTTTGTGTGAATTTATAAACATTTTGAGATATACGGGTTTCATTAAAATCATATCATCTAGCTATAGTGCTGATGTGTGATGTTTGAACTATATATCGGATAGTTTCAGTTAATTTGAACATGTTGAACCAATCTTGTTATGAAAAACTGTCACAATCCTTATAACATTTCGATTACTAACAGTAATCTACTAGGACAAACTAATTATTGGTTTAGATGAAAGCAACAAGTTCTATAATTCGAATACGATTGACTATCTACACTCTAGAGACTGAGAAATCTGATATATCTGATTATATAATCAGATATATACTGAATTACGTATTATTCAATTAAAATCTGTATATTTGATTGTAGATTATCGAATTTTCTATAAATTGTAGCACCAAACATTCTATTGTTGAAGAAAATTGAAAAATCTCTTATTTCTCTTCAAAATTCACCTGTTTGTGATGAAAAATGGTGAGGTAATTCCATAATTCATCTCCTAAGAAAACTGTATAGAGGAGATTTTGATTAAAAAACAAACGAAACCGTGTAATAAATTTTGTTAAGCCGTATTCTTAAAAGTCTGACAGGTAGTTTACCTTGTTTGTATCGTCTCTATTACCTAATTAAATTCAATTTCATAGAGAACAAATTGATAACAACGAAATATCAAGAATGTCTATTAGTTGTAACACGTGCTAACATGCCATTAACTATTAACTATAAAGCCATTTCCGATAACAGAATTAAAATGGTTGTATTTGTTAAATTTGTTTTCTTAGAAAACTACCTTCACACTAATTCTGTTTGAGAGAAAGCTTAAAAAATATGAGAGTTCGTTTCGTTCTAATAGAATAAGAGGAAAAACAATCTCTTAAAGTTAAAGTATGTTTCGTCTAGTTGTGAGTGTAGCGAGAAGCAAGACATGTGTGATTTTTCAGATCTAGATCAAGGGATTCATAGATTCCGGGCACTTAATGTTATAAGAGCGCCTAGTGACACCTTAACATTTTTCATACCTTAGAAAGCTTGAATTAATATCGTTTCTAGAATATTTAAAAACGATTTGAAGAAATTCTAAAAATAGATCAAAATCGACAATGGGTCAATAGACATACAATTCTAAGCTGTACACAAAAGACATGGGGGAAAAACGAGAGATGGACTGACGTATTCATAAAAATACAATACAACTTTTCAGTTGTTAACGATTACAACTAGCAATTTGTTTTGTAGATTTTTTTTTTTGTGTACTTTTCGAATAATTGAACGTTTGAATCTTGTTCTACAAATTTCGCTTGTCTGTGATAGTTTTAATAACAATGCAAATATGCAAGTTGCTCGTTACAATCAAATTACATTTCAAATATTTACATTTCCAGTAGTGTTGAATTAAAAGACTCAATAGTCTTCTAATCTTCTATTCTCATTGGTGGTCTGTGTAGAAAAGAAATAATAAATGTCTATATATAATTCAAGCTTTAAGACTCTTAAACAAGAAAGCCGGATTGTAATGGAATTATTCATTTAAATAAATGTGCATATTTCACCCACAAATCTTTTAATTATATATTTTGAAGATGATTAATTAGAAAACTCGAAAAATGAATGTGAATACAACATCGAAGAGCTCTACAGAAAAGTTTTAAATGAAATATTGCAATGAATTATTGATTTCTTCAACAATAAACTTACGTTCAATCAGACAACAGACAACCAATCAGATGTTTACAAAGATTTGAAGACTTATTTGGAAAAGTGTAAATAATTGTATCGTACATGTGCCAGTTTAATATTAGATAAGAAGAACATATATACAGAATAAAAAAAATTGGTCTTTCCATTGAGATTCCTCAGACATTCATAAAAGCAGCAACCGTCTGATATTTTCTTTTTAAATGACTCCAAGTCATGATAAATGACTTGCGATGAAATAATTTTGTGTGGTTGAATAAGATGACATCTGGAAATAACGAATATAAATTGTCAAAAATTCATATTTTTTTTTTATATGAATTCAGCGATACCACAGAAAAAACTTGGAGTAGATTTAATTATATTTTCAATTAGATGAATCTCTCTATCTATACTGTCTGTATTCACACCATCACGATAACACTTTGATGTTTAAAATTTTTGCTAAATGTAAAAATTTGAACACCTCTCGTTCCTTTTTGGAATTAAATGAAATGAGCGATAGGAATGGAAAATAAAAAAGATCACGTATATAACATATGGTTTTGAGGTTTCACCCCATTGCACCCTCGATCGTTGCCTAACTTGATGATAACCGAGAAGAGTAATTTCCGTATAATAACTGTATGGTTGGAATGTATTTCCCATAATATTGCCTTATTTATTTGCAATTGAAATTTAGTGGAATCATCCGCTGAAATATCAATACCAAATCTCATAACGTAACTTTCTAAAGTTTTTTTTTCGAAAGTTTGTCACCCGAAACCTTTGAAAACTTTCAACAATTTTAAGTTGAAATTCTGTTGAAAATTTCCTAGCTAATAAATCTCGTTTAGTACCGACAATTGCCTATTCTAAGTGAGAAAATGACTAGAATTCTTCGTTATAATATCCATGTTTGAATTATTAAATTTTATGATTCTAACATTGTTCAGTTTGTTGTAACAATATCCGTTATTCAGCTAAAATTTTGAAATTCGGTCGGGTTAGGATTTCGTTCAGTCTATAATCGTAGATTTTCTTTTCATTCATATCCGCTCATATTATCCAGCTTAAAGTCGATAAATTGAAATTTTATTCGATTATAATAGAATTCTAGGTATACGAAATACCTCTGTCCGTATATACCTATATGTATGTATGTTATGTGACTCTTTAACATCAATTTCAACCCTCCAATCAGAATTAATGTTTGAATTAATTCCGGTATGATTATATATGGTCTGATATTATGGATATACAAAAGACTTTATATTATCGAAATTTGGATTCTAGATAGAACTATGCATTGTCTAAGTTATTCACTAGGGTATGGCCGAATAGTTTTGTTGATGTTTATACAATAGACGCTATTCTAATATAAATGATTTAAAGCGAAATGTTTATATAGAAAGTTGAAATAATTCAAAGTTTCAGTTTTACATGAACGTAACAAGAAATGGATAAGTCAAGCAGAATTCCTAACTTATTCAAATATTAAATTTTACATTATCACATTTAGTTCAACACAACTCTGAGTTGTGTGCGATTTAAATTCTGAACATTGATACTGCTGTAGACTTTACTTATCATTTACAATCATTTGTATGAACACATCTAATTTGAGAAGCTGCCAAATTAGTAAATAGATCAATAATAAGATTACCAATACTTTTATTATCTCTAATTTAACCAATTTTCCTATAATCAACAAAAACTGTGTAGCTGTAATTGTAACTAATGAATTATTCGTGACCTTTAAAATTAGCTTCGGATATTTTTTAAAAGTCATCTAACTAACGATCAATACAACCAGTGAATAGAACCGTTTTCGAGTTGATAAGAAGACGAACATTAAAAGAAGATTAGAGATTTTTAAATTCCGTTAATGGAGGTTTATAATTACGACTATACAAAACGTATTGATGAAAATCGAAATAAACTCTCTATTTCTCTCTATCCATCTATTTAATATATATTTTTTTCCAATTATTGATTGTTGAGTTTTAAATTATGTAATTTTACGACCAACAATTTAACATTCAAAAATGCCGCCAAATACTCTAGAAACCTGTACATAAAAAACATTAAAGATGAAGACGCCATCTATCTTACAGTAGATGAACACATAGTAGCAGCTGTTACACAGAGAATCGAATAGATGGCAGTGAAATTACAGTGACTCGCTGGATCATTAAATGACAATCATTGTTGCCAATATAGCAATTGAATTGTTTTGCAAGTAATCATGGCATCAGAGCGGTATAGTTTTTCTTTAACAACTTTCAGGTAAATTAAATTAAATTCAATCAATTTCTAACTTTGAATTAATCAAGATTTGTTAAATTACAAAGCTATGATAGTATCTAAATTTTATTAGTAATCCTAACCTTGAATTTGTATAGCCCCTCTGGTAAATTGGTACAAATCGAATATGCCTTAGCTGCTGTAGCTGCAGGTGCCCCATCAGTAGGAATCAAAGGTATAATCACCCTCAATTTATTTTTTATATTAATTGAATAGTTTGATGAGTTGTTATTGATTGATTTTTTGTAGCATCAAATGGGGTGGTTATTGCAACCGAAAACAAACACAAATCAATTCTATATGATGAACATAGTGTTCATAAAGTTGAGATGATAACATCTCACATTGGTATGGTTTATTCAGGAATGGGTCCTGATTATCGTTTATTAGTTAAACAAGCACGTAAAATGGCACAAAAATATTATTTAACTTACCATGAACCAATACCAACTGTACAATTAGTACAAAGAGTTGCGGCTGTTATGCAGGAATATACACAATCAGGTGGTGTACGTCCATTTGGTGTATCATTATTGATATGCGGTTGGGATAGTGGACGACCATATCTATTCCAGTGCGATCCATCTGGGGCATATTTCGCATGGAAAGCAACAGCAATGGGTAAAAACTATATCAATGGTAAAACATTTTTAGAAAAAAGGTAAATTTCATCATTACCAAATAATAAATCAATCAATCATTTTATTGTTTTGTTTTGTTTGTCAAATATAGATACAGCGAAGATTTGGAATTAGATGATGCTGTACATACGGCAATCTTAACATTAAAAGAAAGTTTCGAAGGGCAAATGACTGCTGATAATATTGAAGTGGGTATTTGTGATGAGTCCGGTTTTAAAAGGCTTGAACCATCACATGTTAAAGATTATTTGGCTAATATTCCATAGATGGGTGGGAAAAATCGTTCATTCAACACAATAATAATTTGTTAACAAATTTTTAATTTTACATAAATATGTGGAAATAAACAAAATTCGTAATTTCATGAATGTTTCATTAATTATTTGAAAATAACCAAGAATTTGTCAACGAAAAAAAAAGAAAAGAAAAGTGATTTACCCTGTTGTTTACAGCAAAATCCTGTGACATTCCAGCAATTTGAAGCACTTACCACTGTCAAACCTGATTTACTACTGATGATTTTGATTATATCATTCAAAAATTTATGTTTTGATTATATTTTAGAGCAAGTCAAAACTGGAAAGCTGTATAACAGTGCCCTCTATCGGCCAAAGATTTAATTTAACACCAAGTGCGACCTCATCTATGGTGGATACAGTGGCGTAATTACGAATTTTTGGCCCTTTTGCAGAAATATTCTACGGCTCCCAATACATTCAATATTAACCAGATTCTATGAAACCTTTACTAAAACTATATAGTGGTCAATTTACACAGGTAAAGGTTGAAAAATAAATGAATATTCAAATCTTTATAATACATATTTATTTCCCATCTTTTGGACCCTATACAATTTATAGCTAAGTACGTTGTCAGGTAATACAATCTTTGTATGGAATGCTTTATCTGAAAAACAAAAAGAACGAAACAAAACAAAACAAAAAATAATAAACGAAGGGCAAGATGGTGGGGTGGGTTTTTATTTTAATACAAATATCTTGACTAGTATCAACAACAACTGGCCAATATTTTTTTTTTTAACGAATTGTTTTATTTTCTCCCCCGAAACATAAAAGCGGACCAAAACAATAATAAAAAATTTTGCATTGATTTTGTGAAAATATAAAAATTCTGACCAGTTATACCCAAAAATTGTACTTACAATAATCGATATAATCATAATAGTAATTGTAATAATAATAATATTTTCTAGACCAACAATTCTTGTTTCATTAACACATGTTTTTTTTTATTACATTAAACTAGTTTTTTTTTTAATTTATTTTTTTATGTTAAACTACATGATTTCAAACATTACAGAGTTAAGATATGCATTCTCCGGTCGATTGACTGGACTACTAAGGCTAGGTATGGGGCTATTGATTGGATTTTGATCAATTAAACACCCCCACCGATTGCTTGCTGGGTTATAAATTATTTTTACCAAATATTTCAAAAAATTTATACACAGCAGAGCTTTTTTTTTTGTTTTCGTTAAATACACAGAGACGAGAAAAAAAAGAAACAACCAAAAAACCAATAATAACAACAACAACAGAATCATTGAAATTACATTTTTCTATTGTAATATTATTATCATCATTATTAATAATAATAATATTATTGATAATATATATATATTTATATATGTATAGTAAGTATTAATAATAATGATTTGTAAATTCATTTTTGTTTTAAATATTATCAAATATTCTTCATTATTTCTTTATTATTATTACATTATTAATTGCTAAAAATTTAAGATGTCACTTGACAAGGGGCACAGATCATGATATGTTTAAGAAGTGGTGTTTATTATAAACCTATGTCCTAAAGCAGAGAAGGCGATTGTGGCTAGTTTATATATTACCGTTGATAAGTTATCTTTATCACAAAATTTGTTTCTATACAATATTCAATTTTCAATCATTCTGTACTTTCAAATCTAAATATATTTTAGAAGAGAAAAAAAATAAATTCAATTATTGAAGATTGAACATTATAGAAATGGGCTAAACTCCACAATATTACTTTTTATTATTATTATTATTATTATTAATTATTATTATTATTATTCCAAGAACATATATAATGTAACCCAAACAAATAATGTTTTATTTGTATTTTTATCATACTAACATTCCCTTAATTATTAATTTATTTTTTTATTATTATAATTTATAATTGATAAAAACACATTTACAAGACGACATTTAAAGGTCGGATTGCATAATAACAGGTAAATTTCATAATTTTTCTTATTAAATAATTAAGCTGATATGTTTTCTATAGTCCCAAAGATAGCTGGTTGTTTACTCTGTTTTGTTTGTTATTTATTTATTTATTTATTTTTATTTTTTTTTGCTAAATATAACATATATTTAGACCAGCCTTGATCACCCTGATCCGCGCACCCACCCTACCGAAACGCTCTGAATTGAGCTGATTTGCATGTCGTTGACAATTTTTCTTTTAATATCTTTTAGAAATCAAAAAAAGAAACCTCTTCGACATGCATTTGGACGGAAACAATACGCAGAACAATTCAATATATTCGACTTTATCTAATACAGCAAAAAAAAAACTATTATATATATAAGAAAAATTTAATGTTTAGATAAAGCCAAAATTGAATTGCTTTCTATCTGCAATTTTTGATTCCAAGATAATTAATCAACAATATAGAAATCAAAATAGAAACAATTATCGTTCTGTTTGTTTGTTTATTATTTTTTTATTATAATAATTGACTATACTTCCTCTCCGTTAATTTGGTGGTGATTTGTTATCTTGGAATCGATTGAATTCAACTGGGGGGTAACAGTATGATTTTTTTTTCATCCCCCAGTCTCTAAATATTACACCTATAAAGATAGTAAATAGATATATCACATAAACGTCACACAAAAAGCACTACAACACTATGTATGTATTATTATTAATTTTTTTCTTTTAAGAATTATAATCTATAGATAATAGAGAATTAGCAATATTTCAACATTTTACAATCATCTGTCTCCATTTCAATTATTCGACTGCCTATTCCTTGTTGTTGTTTTTTTTTTTTTACCTTTATCTCAATATATAGTGATTAGTAGTAATGTTGTACAAAACTATAAAATTATATAAAAATAATACATTAACACTATTAAAACAATATCTTATAAATTACAACTTGTCTTAAATAAATATTATAATTTTTTTTTAATTATTATTATTAATATTATTATTATTATTATAAGGGTGATCTAGAAACTAAACTTTGGTTAACCAACAATCATGTACCCATATTAGCACCGTTTTATTTTCTGTTTTATAATTTAGAAATATTTCAATAATTGACGGATTATTAATTTCGGCGTAATTATGTGCTAAATTCCAATAATAATAATAATAAATGAATTATTGTATAAATGGTGGATGCGCCGGAGAATATGAATTCAATAATATGGCGACAAATATAGGTACATTTGTCAATGTTTTAAGGTACAAAAACAAATGCTTAATAATTTCAAAGCTATATATAGGTATATATAGTACATGTTGATATTTTAAAAACTATAAAATTTACTATTTCTTGTTTGTTTAGTTATCCAATATAACTGCATGCATGGTTTCCTCATTGATTGCAATTATAACAAATGCATTTTATTCTATTTCTAATAATAATAATATATTTAAATATAAGTTTAAGCAAAAGCTCATCTATAGAATTATAATGTCGGGTAATTATTTTTAGAAAAAAAGTAAGAATCATCTAGAATCTGAAGAAATAAATTGGATTTTTTCCGCTATATATAATTTACATTGTAGTAAATATTAAAAAATTTGTTGTAATTGTCGAATAAGACAAAAATTACTCACTTTTTCTCTCATGACTGGTGTCGTAAGCTATGATATGTTTGTTGAATTGTTATTAGCATTACACACACCAAACATGTCAAATTTATTTTAATTAATTAATTTTTTTTTTTGGATTTTTCCTTGTATATTACTATTTGGTTTATTGCTACACTTTAAAAATTATAAACACAAAAATAAATGATTTTTTTCCACTTACCACTAATTTAAAACAACAAAAAGAAAAAGAAGAAAACAAAAAATCCCAATAATAAAACAATATTTTGATAAAAATACAATTGAAGGTTTTTTGTCTTTTTTTTTGTTTTTGATAAATATCGAACCAAAAAAATCTTCAATTGTTAATTATTAGATCGATTAATAATAATTTAATAATAGCTAATAGATCTAAAACTTAACTTTAGGGCACCTTTGGTTTAGCTTATCTTCATTATTATTATTATTATTATTATTTTTAAACGTTCTCGAAATAAATTATTATTTTTATTTTTATTTTCAAAAAGCAATTCTGATCAAAACAGTTTTGCAAAATACTGTCCTGCAAATTCTAACAGTACAACTACAACAGTTAACAGAGATAGGTTTTTTTTTTTGAAGCTTTGCTTTTTATGAATTTTTTTGTTTGTGTGTGTTTGTGTAAGTAATATTTTTAAATATTCCCTTCTTATAATTAATTATAAAGTGTTGTAATAAAATGTCGGACTAATCCTAACAATGTCCGGCCACAACCATTGCTCTCTGTCAAGTACTAAGAGGCATATAAGAATTAAGATTGTCCATTTTCTTCTCCTTTTGTTCCCTGTGAATATTAAAATATTCATTAATATTGAAAACAGTTGATTCAAATTCATTTCTCAACGATAAAATATCAATTTCCTTTTTTTTCTGTTCTACAAATCAATAGTAAGTTGGTACTTTATCGTTGTAGTGTATTTGAAAAGATTATCAGTGAAGAAAAAAAAACTTCGCATATAATGGTAAAATGATTATTCTAATAATATTTTGTATAAATAGATAGAAGGCAAAAAAATTTTATTTTTGGGCAGTCAATTTTATGGGTGAACCGACCTCTGCAGCCATTTTGCTTTTGGCGTATTCTATACGTATAGGGCCGCGATCGGAGGACAGTAGGAAGGAACCTTGCAGTGCTGCCATGACTTGTGCGGCGCAACGCACATCCTGGTATTCCATGAAGGCCACCGGGGATCCACCCTTGTTGTGCATGCGCAGGCGACAGAAGCCAGGGAAGCTGTGCAACAAGAACACCACAAGTGCTGCTCAGTGTATTTTTGGGGTACTACAAAACTCTCTAGCTACTTTGCTACATACTACTAAGGGAGAATAGTGTATGTTGTGTGTGCGAGAGTAAACAAAAAAAATAATAAATATATTTATTTATACCACATTCAATCAAGTGTGCGTTTTAGATAATAGCATAACCTCACGATATTAGTAGGAGGAAAAAAAAAACAACGAAAAAAAGACCAGAACTAAAAACATTTAAGATTGTAAAACATGCGGCACCAGATCAATGTAGGGCAGGTGATAATAACCGAGGTGCTCGCGTATGCGTTTTTAATCAGAATTTTTTCAAAAAACGAAAAAAACAAAACCAAAAAAGATTTAATTTGACTACAGTGCAAGGTATAGTGAAACACAATCACGAAATAATTGGATACAGGTACTATTCTTGAATGCAATGAATACTTTCAAGAATAGGACCTTTGTGGACACTAAAGGAGCCTCTTATACTTACAAAATCGCCTCTTGGTTTCATTGACCATGGCAATTTCTATGTGACAGTCCACTTGACAAAAAAATTCAAACACATTACCAATACAATTTTCACTATAACTTGCACTATTTTAATTTGGTTATGATCATGAATTTTTTTTGGGATTCGTCATTATTATTATTATTATCATCATCATTATTAATATTATTATTATTATTATTATTATAGTTATGTTTTTGTAATAATTCGGAATTATTTATAACAAACCTTGCAAATATCTCCTTTAATTCGTGCTCGGACACAAATTGTCCTAAATTAGCAACGAATAATGTAGAGCAAGGCGGATTGCTTACTCCCAATCCAGGTTGTGAGGATGATGATCCCACGGGAGAAGCCAAGGCAGGACTTGGTAGAAAGTGTGGCAATGACGCTGCATGTACTGATGTTAGAGCAGTAGGATGCGGCAAAGACATTGGAGGCTGTAAAAAATGAAACAATACAATCCCGGTTAGGAATTATTTTTAAACTAAAGCATGAGACCAAAATCTAGACTATCAGAAATATTCTCATCAACAAAATCACGCATCTTCATCTACCTCCACAAAAAAAATAAAAAATAAATATATATGCAATTAAATAAATTAATCAACTAAATAAAAATTAAAATGAAAACCAAACAAAGCCAGATTCATAAAATCATGTTAGCTAAAGCGTTATTATTATTATTATTATTTTTACTTTTTTTTTTACTGTTTTGAAATTATAAATTGAACAACTACAGTGATGGAATATGCGTTAAAATCAATAATTAAAAATAATAATTGATACAAGTTTTTTTAAAAGAAAAACTAACGTGGTGATGGACTGGGGCGCCAGCTTGTTGTAGCTGAGAGTCCAGAGTTTTGTCTGTAGATAGTCAAAGATAGGAACGTACGGGGACCTGCGGATGCAGTGCCGGATGTACAAGTGTTGCATGTTGTAAAGCAGCCCCTGGTAATTCAGCAGCTGCTGAATAAGCCAATGGATGATGCCATAATTCTGGACCTCCCGGAAAGAATGGTGTGCCCAAATCTGAAAATATATATATACACATATGTATAACAAAAAAAAAAAACAACAATCAACAAATTGTTTAAACTAACTTCTAGCTAGTACAATTGAAACATTATTTAACACGTTGAGAATTGATTGATTGCAACAGGAATGTACTAATTAGAAATAATGAAATAAACGTTGATGATATTCTTACTTATCAGGATATATATGTGGATGTTAGCAAAAAAGAAAGTTACTAATTTATCATTGTTGGAGAGAAAATTTTTCGTTTGTAGTTCAGATAAAAATTAAATTTAGTACAACGTTTCACAGACCATCAGAGATACTTTTTTTTTCTGCGCCGATCTCGTATAGAACGAAGTTAGTTTGGAACAGAACTGAAAACTCACTCAAATTTATTTGTGAGAATGAATACAATTTTTGGTGAATTGAATGAATTTTGACGTTTGTAATGTAATTTTCTGTTGTTGGCATTATTAAAATGGATTTGGAAACGATGTATACCTATATATACATCATCATTCGGTAAATCTCTTAAAAAATTTAATTGAATTTTACAAACTTATACAAAAAAAAAAACGTACTAAATTTAATCATTTTTCTTTTTTCTACACTTCCCACCCCCAAAACTTAACCTTTTCTCCATTTATGATGTTGATAAATACGAGTTGTGATATCAAAATATTTTTCTTTTAATTAGTCAAATGTCGTACATTTCTCTGACCCAGTTGAATTTTGATGGAATTATATCTTCAGGACTTTTGGAAAACTTTTAATGTTCGTGTTATAAATAAAATTGTGACATTTTTATAACTTCTCCGCCTCATCGGTGGGACTATTGAATACAAAATTTACTTGTCAAAACTAACATGAAGAGGGTTGTATGTGTGGGTTAGATTATCGTCGATTATTGTTGGTAATTTTTTATTTTGCAACATATTTTATGGATATTCAACGATATTTATTTACATTTATCCCTCTCTTAGCTTAATATAAAGCTAAATATTGTACAAGCTGTGTGAAAATCAAGATAGATTAAACATCGTTATATTGTTGTTTGAATAAATATTTACAAACACCAAACGTTGGCATCGCTGTTTATTAGTCACATCTCGTATTTATTTTAGTAAGTATTATAGATACAATAACTACTTAATATATTAGCGAGAGAAAAAAAATACAGTAAATAATGTGAATTAGGATATATGGTGGTGAGGAGAGGGTGTGCGGTTAAATTGTGTTGCTCAATTCCTTAATATTACACAAGGATGGCAACAACTATAGGTAGTGGTTGGGTGGGTGGTTGGTGTTGTGTGTACTTACGTCCGGTGAGGGGGTGCATCAAAGTTGGGTGCGTGTTGGCGGCGTTAGCAGCTTGCTGTTTGGGCTTGCTAACCTTCGTGTTACTTTTAGCAAACTCCAGTCGGATGGTCTGAGGCATGTCGGGATCAAACCTTACGCCCTGCTGCAAAATTGCCCACAAAATATGTGACCGTGTTGTCAAATATGCATTATTTATTTATTTTGTTTTGTTTTTTTTTTTTAATAAAACTACGTTAAAACTAATCAATAATAATAAAAAAATGCATCCACGATAATTTTAAATATTTATTCAAATAATTAATTTGATCGTGGATGCATCTAAACAGGTGGCTTTCTACTTTAAACAAATAAAGTGCTGAGATAAATGCATTACTAAATACATGAAAACGAAACAAATTGTCGTTTTATGTGTGTGTGTGTATGTGTGTATGTGAGTATTACTAAAGTCTACTAATTTATGTTATCGTCGACCATTTGGTAAAATTAAGACTTGCATTATTTAAGTCATACAAGCATGAAATTTTTGGTTGATAAATATTTTAAGAGGCATTCAAGTATTCCTTTGAGACAATTTATCAATACAAAGTGAGAAAATGGAAGGATTTTACGTTAAAAACACTCCCCTACTAGTATTACTACTATTACTCCATTTATCCATCAACAAAAATTGAATTAATCAATTAATTAAATTACAAAATGCTTCACGTAATAAGATTATTATTGTTGTTTTGTCAAATACACCACCAACAACCCTAATTGCAACATTCATTTATTTTAGTTAAGATAGAACATTCCAATTGGAAAAATCAATGCAATTATCAGTGGTTGGTTGTTGCAGTATAGATACGTTTCTTTCTTTCTTTCAACTTCCAAACGACATTGTTAGACAAGATTAAACTAAAATCCGGTGTAATCGTAAGACAAACCGTCATTGAGAAAACAGTAATAACATGGAATGGATGTTATTTAAACACAAAAGAAGATATTGATCTAAATTAAAGTACAGATTTGATATGAATTGGATTTGAAATAAGACGAAAAATCAAGATCTCATTAAAGAGTTTTTCTTTTATCAAAATCATTTCCTTTAATATTTATTCTCATTAATGTCTTATATGTTGAAGTTATAATATTGATTAAGAATTAGTGCAACCGACTGTTAGATTTTAAGTTATTATATCCAATAACCCAAGATATCATCTACCTATATAATTACAATGTTACATGGGAAGAAGTTTCAAGTATGGTTTTATTAAATACCTACTAATAGACTCTTTTTTCCCTGTTAACTCGTTTTAATTGTTATCTAAATGGGACCAAACATTCGTTTGATAACTTGACAACTCACTCACTGTTAGGGCCGTTAATATGGATGAATGTAGTAAATAATTTAAATCAGCACTTACTGGAATACTACACTATAAAGTTATATACAAATACACAACAAACACACACACACACACACACACACACACATATAAGCAAACATATAAACGTATATAAATTCACATAAGACTCTATAATGGTATATTTGGGAATAAAGATAAATAAATAAAAAGGAAGAGAAAGATATTATGAAAGACAGAAATAAATGGGATTTTATCTAAACGCCGTGGAAGCAGGTATACAGTTTGATGCTGTGTGAAGGTGGTGACACACAGTGGTAGTGGCGGCGATTGCATGCGACATTAAAGGGAACAATACTATATTACACAATATATTATTATTATTATTATTATTCGAGATTCTAGTAGGTATACTGATAAAGAAAGTTACGAATATTGTTAGAGAAAACCCACCTGCAGATCTTGTTTAGCGGCCTCAGCTCCTGCTCGTGTATTGAAAGTCACAAATCCCACTGGCTGGAATATAATAGGGAAAATATAAAGTGAATAAAATTAATTATTATTAACAATTCTTGTTTTCTATAAAAACAATTGAACACGATTTAATTTATATAATAAAATATCAATTTTCTTCCTATATCATAATATATCTAACAATAAGGTTTAATATTCAATGTTTATATTTAATTAAATCGTAATCATAGGGAGAGAATACTCACTGATGCTGTTTTCCCATTTTTACTGGTAACCTTTAAAAGTGATCCCTCATAACCCTGCAACATACAAAATGTCTGATAAGAGATTGATTACAAGTCGGCTGTATAATAATAAACTTTTGAAAGTTCTTTAAAATTGACTCAATTTGTTGTTAAAATTCGTATCCTAAGAGGACTCTGACTGACACTTATCAAACTCTCAAATTTCACTTTTTTATTGGATTACAACTAATTACTGTGGTTAATTTGATAAGGATGTATTAAAAAAATATAGAATTTACCTCATAAGCCCTAAATAGTAGATACAACTCTCGAGGCTTGGCATCCATTGGTAGTCCACTTACAAATAATGTCCGCACCTATAAGAAAAAAAAAACAACATAATTGCAATCAATATAAAAGTACAACTTTCGGGGGTGGTTTAGTAACTTTAAGATATTAATATTCTGTACATAATTTGAATAATAAAAAGATGAAATCTTTATGGATTTGACATCTAGATGCTGATTGGATAATTCAAATCCAACCAGTTTTTATTTTAAATTTCACAACAAAAAAAAAACCGATCAAATCCTATGCTTTTTAAAAGCTTCTTTGAAATGATGATGAAAGACATAAAAGATTGTTGAACTACAGTTTAACGTGAAACCAAAAATTGTTGTAGACAAAGAGGAAATCTCTTGCTTTTGATGATTTCAACTACTTTAAAATTTTATTAAACTACACGAAAGCAAAAGAAGAAGAAATAACAGGAAATTGGATTTAATTTGATCTAGTGTGGTGTTATATTGGAGTTTAACGTAAGAGATTTTTGCATGAATGTGTAATTTTCTTTATAAATTCACTTAAATTCGTGTACTTGTTTTTGAAAACAACATCAATATAATAAACGTAATACACCACTTACACGTTCTTTCCCTATTTTGTTCAGTTTCATAGTAGCATGTTATTATGTTTGTTCCATGAACCGTGCGTAACACACCCTCTATGTAATGGAAAACTAAATAATAAACATCGTTTGTTGTTGTTGTAGTACTACAAACATTTCAACATTATTTTTTTTGCTCTCTATAAAACACGTCTAGGTGAAATAGAAAACAGTTCGTCCAGAATGAAAAATATTCATTTTTTTGTCAGTTTATTTACTATTATTATTGTTTGATAGGAGTTTATGCGATTATTATAACTCGATATATATGCAAATCTCTAGCGTTATAGTCAAACAATAGCTTCAACTTCACAAGAAGCTTGCTTGTTTGTTGTTGTAAAGGTATGTCAATTATCCTCATTTTGAATAACTTCACAAATGCGATATAATTTAAATTAATTCCAAACATTTATAAACAATTTATTATTAATTTAAAATTTTCTAGATTCGATTTTTCTTCAAACACGCACCTATATCGTGTACTTAAAACATTGTTATTAACAAGTGGCATTGAGAAAATGCCATGACGAAGGTAGAATCGCCGTGAAATGTTGCCCGGTCAACATACATATTTAATGTGGCCAGAGCCCTTCAAGTCGATGAATGAATATTTTAATAGGTTTCTAAGCAAGAAATGACTCTCCACTGACAGTCGCATATACATAGTTACAATCTATTCTATCTTCTTCTATCACTTTTAATATTAGATGTTTTTAGGGTGTTTTCGGCCCCTTTTAAATTCTACAACAATCAAACTTTATGTAAACTGTTAAAAATTCGATCAATATTTACCATTCGAAAGAAAAATGTATTCAACAATTTAACAGAATTTCCTAGTTTTGATTGATTTAAAAACAATAAAAAACCCTTTAACAATTAAAACAAAACTAACAATTTCATCAATTGGATTGAATAAAATTAAGCAATGGA
Organism: Lydus trimaculatus; assembly: GCA_037414755.1. Lineage (NCBI taxonomy): Eukaryota > Metazoa > Arthropoda > Insecta > Coleoptera > Meloidae > Lydus > Lydus trimaculatus. The sequence goes on along the minus strand of JAZBGY010000170.1, from coordinate 8,817 downwards.
CTGGAGTTGTTGGTCAACAATTTCCAATTTTCGATAAAATTTAAACTTCAATCACTACACATAGTCAGCCATATGTACCTCTCAACTAACACTAGTTTATGCATATTTTATAAATACTGTATCTTCTTTACCGGTTGTATAACGGTAACCTCTTAAGAGGTACCTACTGTATACAGGTACAAAGGAAATATAACCATAAGTAGTCCTTTATATTAATGAAGGTGTATTCAACGAGACTAGCGCAACATTAGAATTCACAATCGAGCCTATTTGGCGGCTACTATGTTAGAAGATCATATCGTTGTTGTTAGAATCTAGCCCGGCGCATCCACCATTTCTCCCCTTTACTACTCTAATCAAAAGAAATTCGCTTTAAAAAACGATCAATATTTGATGGTAATACTGGATTAAAATTATAGTTTAAATCTGAAATTTTGACACAACAATTTAGAATTACCTGTAAATGAAGCATACAGTTTAATATTATTAATCGTATGTATTGGCACAGCCGATAGCGACAGATTATTAAAACATAATATGCATACAATTTGATTGTTTACAAATGGAATACCAACCAACTAATAAAAGTATCAGGTGTTTGAATTGAATATTTGAATAATCAATTATTAATCCATAAATTAAATTCCAAACAATTTTCAATAATTTTAATTAAATACAATCAAATTTAATTTTCTAATAGAAAGAATCACAAATCCAATATGACTCTCTCAATTGAATTCTACCACAATTCCAATAGATCTAAGATAACACACGCTATAATGTGGTTACACTCAAACAATTGACGCTATTCTCTATTGTTTTAAATATCTATACTTTGATTTCATATTAGCAAATTGTCGAATAGGAAATGTTGACTAATCATTTCCATTGCGTTATACGATTGTTCGTTTATTTACCCAAAACGTATATGTATGTAGTATAGGTATACCTTATTAGTTGAGATTATAATTCAGGTCCTGTTTATTGTTCCAATAGGGTAATAGTGAACAATACATACCTATATATATACACTATGAACTATTTAGTAGTGTATTTGTAGAGGACTAATTAAATTCTGTGAGTGTTACATAGCTGATAGCCTCTAACTAAAAATTCAATCAGAAAATCCAGCAGTTGCACAAAACAACAATTTCCTTTTTTGTTCAACGAAACTAGTTACTTTTAAACAATAAGATGGAAACTTATTTTCATGGACAAGAAAACATCTGCTCATTGTTGAAAACTACAGGATATTTATAATGAAATTTTTCAAACAATTGATTTGATTTTGTAGATTTATGTAAAGAGTGAGGAATGTCACAACAACACACTTGTATCTTGTATTATGTCAAATTTGAAGAATTGAACAATTAATTGTCAACTACCTTGACTATATATTTACCACCCTCCATGATATCTAATCATTATGATTAATTTGTGTTTCTATTCAATATTAACGTTTCAAAGATGTTCTGCCATACATATATCTGACGTTCATTTATAGATGAACTATTTCATTCGTATGAATGACACTAAATTACCTACGCAATACAATATCACTACTTATTCCTTCATTATTATACGAAGTAAACTCTCTCTCTCTCACTTTAATATGACTAATGTAATTTTAACTTTTACACAAGTTGTTATAAGGAAAACTCTACAGTTCTGAATCTTCTTATTAGTATTTCGTACAGGTCGAAGAGTGATCGCTTTAGGAATAGTAAATATTGTATGAAAGCATATTTTTTAAATCTATTTTTAAAGAAAGTGTAGCGGAAAAATGGTTGTATTTTGATTTTTTTGTTTTGTTTTTTGATAAAACTAGAACCATATGTCAAAAATCCATTCAAAAACTAACAAATACATGATGGAAATAAACGTATTTTTTTTCTATATATAATAATGTGTATAAAATTTCGTTTAACGATAAAGTGAAATGCTAGAGAGATTGTGCACGTTGCGAGAAGAGAGCAGAACCCGATACAGATTGCGTGCTACGAATTTCGAATCAACTCCACTAAGCCTCCTTAAAATATTAGTATATTGAGGGAATACAGATAAGTTGCTATCGTATTTATGATAAAAGATTCTTCTCTTCTTACGTTTTTTTTTGTAATTTTAAATATTCACTATTAGCATGATACGAGGTAATCTTTTGAAATATATGTACAGTACATACATATACGAGAGTGGTGTTAATTTGGGATAGATCAGATTAGTTTCGCTACAACTAAACGTGTAATAACTATAAAATCTACTAATAAATTCCCTATAATGATAGTGGGACGGATTTTAGGGGGTGTTATGTTGTCGAATATTTATATGCCAGATACTTGATTAAAAGTTGTGTGTTAATTATTTGATTTATGTTCGAATATGGGAACCAACCAACAACAACAACAACAACAACGAAATTAAATTAGTAATGATTGGAAAATCTATCATAAACAAAAATTCTATTTTAATTAATTAAGCTTTGGCTTAAGACAATAAATTAAATCTTCGCACAATTTCATCGTTTATTGTTTGGTAATTATAAAGGACAAAGATTAAAGGAACTTCTTTGAAAATAAAACAAAGAAGGATTTCGGCGACGTATTCCAAAACTGGTAAAAGCTTTATATTCTCTGATATAGAAAATACAAGCCATTATTGTAATCTCAAATAGAAGCTTTATATACAAATTTCTAAAATGTATAGTAGAGAAAACGTAGTAAATTTACAATTGTTTTAAGTAAAATAGGAAAGAACAATCATCATTTTTCTAAATTGAGTACAATAAAATTATACAAATGACTATGTTAAAATAAACAAATTCTCATGTAAATTCCACAAAGATTTACAACCATTTTATTCTGTTACTGTAAATCTCTATTTATCTATTTTTATTCTATGCAGGTAGGTAAATATGAATAAATGCTGATCAAAATAAATTTTTATTTCAAACAGACATGCTCGAATTAACCGATGATTTTTAATACTTTTTTTTTCCTGTTAATTACAACTACATAGACACAAATCTAATTCTTGTCGCTTTGAACAATTCACAATTACTTTACATACATACATAGGTATATGAAAATCAGCATTTCACGCTTCAGGAATGATTCTGAATGTTTGCTGAAAAATTTCTGAACGTGTGTAGTGAATGAATATTATTGAAAAATTGAAAAGGAATTAGAAAATATTTTCAGAAATTTTCTATATATATATATGGTAGGTATATGATTAAAATATGCTCTGGCCGGTCGATCAACTAGACAGGTAAAATACCAATAGATCTATATATTGTACATCAACTGGAATATTGGGAAAATGTCTGTTAACATAATTGAGTTACGTGTTCTGTCAGGCATAGGATCATATGCGTGATATAAACCGTAAGGGGGTTTAGATAGGGGTAAAATATGATTTGAAAACTTTCCAATTTTACTAACAAGTCAAATAAAACTAGTGCAATTACAATTGCCTTCTACTATACTATAGAGAGATAGAGAGAGAATTTATTAAATATTTCCGTAGAATAATTGGATGATTGTAACAATAATTCTGGTAAAGCAAATAAAACAAAGGAAAAAAAAAACGTATAAAGTATTAATTAAAACAATTCAATCAATTGCATTGTTGTTTATTAAATTGGATTGTTTTAATATTGGGAAATGACAATAATCGTATTATTGGCGTATAGAGACGGATTTTTAATGATACATGTATACAAAATGACAATACCTACAGTTAGTTAAATAAAACTAAACAAAAAAATGATTAGTTATTCGTTTTTATAGCTGGGAAAGCTTCAAAAAGCTCACAAGATATCAAAAATAGAGATAAAGATCAAGATCAGGATTTGTGGAATACGTTAATTAACAAAAATTGACTGGTTTAAATATTCAAAAATTAATAACGAAAAATAAAATATAAAACAAAGAAAAACAAACCGTAATTCATGATATTCGGACAGGCTGAAATATGGTTGGCATTATACTTTTGAAATGATTAACAAAAATAAATATGGTGCTTCATAATGTACACGTTTTCAAATGTTTCATATGAAATATAGATTGAAATGTTTTTGTTTTTATTCATAATAATGATAAAACTTCAATATGAATATTTGTAGGTATGTTATATCCAACATTAACCTTATCTATACCATTAACAAAATGTAAAATAGAAAATTTTAAGGTAATTATAATAAATATTATGCTTTATCTTTTATATGTAGAACAATTAGATATTAGGTACGTGTTTTTATTAGCATTTTTTAATATTTAATTCAAGTAATTTTTTTTCATATAACACAACTGTAAACTTCTATCAATCCAGATTGATTTGTAATAATCCAGCAAAATCTGACATTGTTGTATAGATGATTCCAATTATCAGATTGAGATGCAATTGCTTTATTACACCAACACACACACACATATTCCTCTATACTATCTATACCTACATATATGTATGTGTATGAGTAATTCTGTTAGAAGATAATCAGATTTAATGTTTGGAATTTGACGTGATTTTGACATGTTTACCGTTTATAGTTTGAAATTTTGATAATCTCTATATAGATTATTATTGATAACAACAATTCAAGTTGTCTTATGTTAATCATATGATAAATAAATAAAAATAACAAACGAGACCGATTTGTTCGAATTGTAAATTCAGAGAACGTAGTAGTAGAATCAAATTCACCAAAAATAGGGATAATGTAATATATTCAAATATATCATTGAATGTAGGTGTAGTATCAGTGTTGAAAAGGAGATGGTGTGTGTCTTCAAAACGATTTCTTTCAATTTAAAAACAAATTTCATTCTAACAATATTTCTTTTCGTTTTCTTTTTTTTTCTGTATTGTATTTTGTATTTGATTGAACTTTTTTTATCTTATTTGATGACAGCGAAAAGTTACTAATTTTGTGCAAATTTCTACATCTTTAAGCTGACATAGTCTAACTAGGTTATAACTGAAAGCTTTTAGAGAGCATTTTAACATTTATTTCATCACTCGTATGTATATCTTTCAACTGGGAATGCATAGCACGTATAAACTTGAATTCTGTATTGGTAAAACGATTGGCTAGAAGCCTATCTCAAACTGAGATTACTTACGAAACAGCTTTTACTACCCAATTAAAAGTTTAACACGAAAATAGAAACAAAACAAAAAATTGATGGAAGAAAGAGAGTTAGAAAATAACTATCAACAACAATAATAATAATAACAACCAAGATTGATTACAGAAAGTTGTCGTTGCCTTTAACTGGAACTCGGAATAATTTATTCAACCGAAACTCACCAAAAACTAAGACAAGACATGGCAGGATAAATGAAGCTGCAAAATACTTGGCGTGTTTGTGAGATTTCTTATTCTAGTCACAGGACAGGCTGCTATGTAAAGTAGAAGCTATTCTTTCAGCTGTCACCATACAAGATCATAGTTTTGTTTTCAACTGTAATATGTTTCTTCTTCTCCTTCCTCTTCTTCTTTTTCTTCTATTACTACTCTCCATGAAAAGTACAGCAAATTTTAAACCCGATTTTATTAAACTATTAGTACTTGATTTTGTTGATTATTCAGTTAGGTAATTAGGTAACTGAAATAGAAGAATTTTCAGGTGAATATAGGTGCCATTGTTGTTGGTTGCTACTACTGTTCATGTGGAAAGCACACACAACGTTTAAGATTTATAGGTTTACTGAGGTCGGGCGTGAATTCCTTTACAAAGTTGATCTAAATCATTTTGTGTGTCGAGCGTGCCAGTATTTTTATTTATGGAGTTTTCTTTTATCTTCAAGTTTCTAGTTTTCCTTTAATATTGCACCAAACATAAAAGACAATAAGATTTCATGTGTATTTGTTGAATTGACTATCAATATCCATCCATCTTATTGTTTGATTTACAATAAAGAATGGTTGAATTTGTTGATTATAATTACCATTACGAATATACGTATGTACCTACCTATATATTTTGTAGGTAACATTAACTAGTCACGTGAAATCAAATAGATAACTTTTCCATTAGCAACTCGTATTGTTATAATACCTAATAGTTAGTTGAAGTTAGATTTGAAGCTCGCTCATATGGTGCATTAGCGAAAATCATAGAAAATAGACATGTCACGCATCTATTATTTGATAAAATTTTCAACTAACATGCAAACATTACTACTTAAATGAAATCATGTTGTAAAAAGAACAAACCATAATCCAAATATAATAGAATGAATTTTTGGGATATCATTTCGAATTTCCTCTATTTTCCAAGTAATATTCTACATCTGTCAGATAATTTCAAAGTTTAGAAGATGCGTCTCTTCGTTTTCCATGTGACAGATGTTCATCCAGAATGTCAACTATGATGAAAACAATATCCCGGTACGATTTCAACTTAAACCCTAATTCTAGTCACGTTTATTCTATAAATTTTCTCTTAAATTTCAGTCAATCAAATAAGAGTCACGATTGTGATATTGTTAAGAGTAGAGAGTCAAAAGTCAAGTTAAGTTAAAATTCTAACTAACATTAATTATAAATTTCCAACAACGATGGTGGGTGAGAAGGAGGTATAGGGGGGAGCTTTTCTCTTTTGAATCATTAACTACACACTTACCGCAAAAAGAAGGGATGATGGTTTTAATCTGTAATATGATGACTACTAGCGTATTTACCACGACGACGATTCGTTTGTGCGTCATTGATCAATGAAAAACTGCTAAAGTAGCGGAATTTAATTTACTAGATAGCATACAACCACTTTCCACTTTTTTTCCCTTCTTCTCTCTTTCTCTCACTTACACTTAAACACACACACATACACTATGTCTTTCATTTTCTCCTATATATTTTGTCTGTTTCATTTTACTTTACTTCCATTTAATCTCATCTTTCTACTCCTCTGTCTAACATGTCTACATTAAGAAACATAGCATTTTTTTTCCTATAAATTGCCACAAAATTATATCTGATAAGAAGCTTTTAGATGATTTCTCCTGCCTTTTAAAAATATGACCTTTTTAATTTTTATGATGGTGGTAGTAGTAGTAGTAGTAATAGTACACAATTTGAGTGCCATTTTAATTTTTAATGTTTCGTACATCTGCTTTTAATGTTGCATAAAATTAATTGTTTCGTTCTCTTAAGCTGGCTAAGTAATTACAGATGAGGATTGTTGACTTTCTGTCAAATAGCAAATAGAAAAGTTCATTTTTCATCAAAATTGAAAAATCCTTATGAAAAGTTGCTGCTATAGAGAATTCTTTTCCCCCTTGTTGAAATCATCGAACTGTAAATTTGTAATTCATTATAATCCTGTTTATTTTTAATAGGCGACTGCAAAGAGTTGGGTTAAAATAAATAGAAACTCTACGGTGAAATGTCTGGTTTTTCTTTGTTAGTATTGCCGAGAATTTTACACGCGCTATTTTATAAAAAGAAGTCTGGCCGAAATGATAAAAACTGCTATAATGTTCTTGGATACAGTTTAACAGAATATTATCAAATATTGATACTTTTCCATATATTGTGACATTTATCAATTTGTGTGTGTGTGTGTGTGTGTCGTTTTGAATTTGGTCAAATGCCATCCACTTGATTGGAAATTGAGAATGTTGGCAATAGGATTTTGTTAAGCTTATCGGTAAACAACAGGACACGTTGGTCGAGATTGTTTCTGTTTATTGATTGTTGATAAACCAACAGCTTTATTTAATCATTAAATTTAGAAAAATATGTATACCTATATACTTTATACTTGTTAAGTTTTACATTTCAATACAGATTGAATAGGGAAAAACAAATAAATTTCCAATTATTGAATGCAAATATGCTTCATTTCATTACAAAACATTGAATTACTGATAGATCGACACAAACAACAAATGAAATAATTAAACAAAAATAAATGAAGTGGAGATTGTGTTGGATTTAAGGAGCTTTACAACCCCCCTCACTCTCATTCTTTCCACTCTAGCCTTTTCATACAGCATTATTTCAGTAAGGGTCAAACCAATTAACACGATACCTATGCAGTAACACATATAAACAATCCTAAAACAGCCAACAGCCAAAAATATACCCTCTATAATAGTTTTTGAAAGTGAGAAACGCACTTTAGCACGTCTAGTCATTTGTAGATGTTGAATAGTATATGTGTATGAAGTTATTAGGGAGTTTATTAAAATACATAGGGTGAACGTCTAACAACACTACTCCATATATATATATATATACAACTTCTTTGAACCCTCTTGGGAGTCCGCGTGTCCCCGAATACAATGCCGCGACACTAATTAT
>JAZBGY010000169.1:0-89964 GCA_037414755.1 Lydus trimaculatus | reverse complement strand
ATCATTTGTAGAACTATCAAAAACATTTGGCAACATTGCATAATTTGTTGAATTTAATTTGCGTTGATTTGCAACGTTGCCACTTTCACTAACTGTAAATTTTATTCGTATAAGTTTTTTGCTCACCTATGGGTTCACTTTTATCTACCTTTCATCCAAACGTTGCTGATTGGCAAAATTTGTAAAAAACAAAAACAATAAAAATTAATGATCGAGAAATCATGTGTGCAATAAAGAAACAGTCATGATACTGTCAAATGTCAAAATGTTTTTTTAAAAGAAAATAGACATCTGTAATACCGATAATTCAGTTTAATTCACTCGATGACCGTTAAAATTTTATTAAACAAATTAAACATATTTTAAACGAAATTTGATAATTTTGAATGAATAAACAATAAAATTTAATTAATTTTCTAATAATTCCACTACTAAACAAATTGTTTTATTAATAAATAATATATGGAAAATTAAAAAAAAAAAATAGTGTTTTCGTTGCACATGCGTCTTTACTAACTTCAATTGCACATCTATTGGTGGAAGTCGTCTCTTGACTTTCGTATTGATATGTTGGTGGTGTGTGTGTAATTTTTCCCCTAATAATAATAATAATAATAATAATTGTTTTATTTTATTTTTGTTGTTAAATATTAATGTTTTTGTGTTAATAAAACAACAATCATAGTGTGCTTTTAATACACAATAATAATAATAATAATAAATTGGTGTGTTTCTTTAATAAATCACACAACATTAATAATTTCTGCAATGTAAGTTCGCAAATTTTCCCTTCTATTCTTTTTATTTAATATTTTAAAAAGACAAAAAAAAAACACCAAAAACACTGCAATACCATCAATAATTCATAATAGCGGCGTTGCACCATTTTTTTTTTTTGTCAATAAATTCGTATAATCATAATTATCACAAATCTTGTGGTGGAGAATCAAACGAATCGTTACAATTTCGCATTGATTTTAGCTGTGATTAATTATTTCTATCGATTTTTATACAAAATTGTATTTTCATACAATATACATCTAGTTACCATTGACAATTAACCGTAAAATTTTGGCTAAATATCGCCCTTTCGAACAATCAGGTTATGTTTATTCATTGTTTTATTATTATTAATTTCGCTAAATTAATTGAATTGGTTGTAATTATTGTTGGTTATGCAACATAATATACATGTGGAAATTTATTCACCCCTAATTATAAAAATAGATTATCGATATGGTGGTGTTGTTACTATCGCAAAGAAAGGGTAGTGAAATTATTGTTGTTGGGGTAAAAGTTCGACTGCGCAAATTTTCATTCAGATTTTCGATATATTTGTTGTTTTTCCATACTATTGGCACATTTCCAAATTTGCTACCACCACCACCACCACAATATTTCAAAATCAATAATATAGTTGTGTTACTTTCTTTTTTATTGTTTTTAATAATAATAATAATAATAATGTTGACATTTTTGTTTTCTATTGTTTAATTGTATAATCAGTCTTTTAGAGTAGACGAGAGAGAGAGAGAGAGAGCACGTTACTGATTGTGGGTAATTAAAGTGTGGCTTGGCTCTCTCGTTATTTTACGAAAGGTAGTTAATCATTGTCACCTCCCCTCTCAAATTTTCTGCTCTTATTATTTATTTATAAAAAAAATCGGTAAATGTTCATCTTTCTAAATGAATCACCTTTTATTTATTTATAATTTAACAATTATTATTTAACAATAATAATCGTAAATTTGTAGGCATAGTGATTCATATTTGTCAAAAAAAAAAAAATGTAATTTGTGGGCCGTCACCAGTGAGGCTGGGCTCCGGTAAAATTCTTTCACGGCCCCCCAAAAATGACGTTTCAGTATTGTTATAACGACATCGATGGTCATTCCCAGTTCCAAAACACTCTGGGCCCCCGGTTAATAACACAAATACTTTGTTCAACTATACGTAATTATTTAGATAGACGACTATATGCCATCTTTGTCCTATTGGTTAGGTTTTAAATCAATGAGACAAAGATAAAACGATATACCATAGAATTAATCAACTTAAGTCTCATTAAATTGTCACTGAAATCAACCTCAAGTTACTGTCTTATACTCATGCCAACACTGACAATTGCTTAATTCTCTTGTATTTCACGTTTCTAATGAAATATTAGTAGTAGAGTAATGCCGCACTTTTCGGGCTGAGAGGGGAAATCGCTCGTTTTCGTACCTGCCATTGAGGCGGCTGCGGTTTACATAATTGCCAATAGTATTCAACTTTCAACCATGATTGTTTAGAATGACATTCAGTAGCGCCGAGAATAGATTTTTAATTGGTTTATAAATACGAAATTAAAACAATTTATTATCAATGGAAAGTATCATACAATAATTAATTAATTAACATCTATTATTGTATGATACTTTCAATTAATAATAAATTGTTTTAATTTAGTATTTATTTGTATGTAAATTTTTAAAATTTTATTGACACCACTGATTGTTTTTTTAGCCCTGCCCATATTTAAGATTTCAATACTATTGGCAATTATCAAAAATTCGTCAGGGGAAGCGATATCCACATCACAGCACATTATTATCAATGTGATCTCTAGTACTTGTTTTTCCCCCTAAAAAGATCTATAGTATGTTTATTTGGATTTGGTCAACTTGACTACTATAATTTAGCTCCTTATATTCTATTAATGCGCCCGGTTCCCTTCTATAATCTCGACTCTTAAGGATCGATTACATTAAGCGACTTTAGTTGCTAGACGTTGCTAATTAAGATGGAGTGCGCATGCGCATATTGCAAAACGCTTATTAATGTCGATTACATACATCGACTAAAAGTCGCTAACGGTGTTGCTAGATTTGTTGGGAAATCGTCAAGTGACAATTCTGCTCCTATGTTGCAAATAAATGTGGAAAACAGCGATTAAAGTCGCTACGTTTAGCGACAAAAGTGAACCATTTGCTGCCAAGTACTGTCAACTCGCTCCATTCTCTGTAAGACCAGCAATATCACTGCCATCTTTATTTCTACCAGGCAGTCAGACTGTAGTTGGTCCACAAGTATCTTGCTTTTGAATCTAGCATGTTGAATAGAGTGCGTTGATAGCGTAGTGGCCAGTGACATCATCCACTCCATAATGGATTCCCATAAGATCAATCAGTCCTATATAAGGCGGAGCAGATTGACAGTTCTTGGGTCGTAGCGTCTAGCGCCTGCCTTACGTTCATCGAACAAAAGTGGAGAATAAAGAGCCGAAAATCGACCACAACTTCTCTGATTTTCTTACGTCGAACATCTGAAGCTATTCTCTTCCAACTGTAGGTTCTAGTTCTAGTAATTGTGTAAACGTGGAAAAAAAAGAAGTACACCAACAGATCTATAGAGTTGGTCTAGTTCTGTGGATCATTCTGTATATATGGAATAGATGTATGAATAATGAGCGTTGATGATGCCGTTCTGGTATTGATTCAACTACAGTTATGAACCTGTTTAATTGCATATAAATTAAATATCATCCCCTATAGCCCTCTATATATATATATAGGTACCTCTTCTTAATTTACTCAGTTAGTTATTTAACTACAATATCTGTCTATTCTTGTCTTTTCGATTAATAAAATAAATCTACATTTGTTGTTTTTATTTATTTTTCCTATTCTATGGAGTGTGTGAAAGTAATTCGAAGGGATAATAGTGTGTGTATGTGTGTGGTATTTTTCCCATATTCTGATTGTTATATAAACAATTCTAGAATTACCACCCCTCACCCCCATTTATATACAATTGAGTTATTTTGATACATTCATTTTTTGGTTGAATAACAAACTATCCATCAAATAGGATATAGAAGGAAAAAAAAACCATATAGGAATTTTTAATCAATAGACGAACTCCTCTAATATCACTCTAAAGCTAACACACTGTAACTTTTCTAATCTATCTTTAGAAGATAAATAAATAGATGAAAGAGAGTTAAATAGTAAAATTGTATAGAAATGGGTGGGTTTTATAAAAGGCGTGGTTTGTTTATTGATCCCTTTTTGGATATCCTTTAGGACCCTCTTTTACTACTACTACTACTACTATCACCATTGAAAGATGCTGATGGTATTCTTGTTGTTCATGTTGTTGTTTAGCTTCAAGCTATATGTTTGATGCAAGTTTATCCACAATTTCCCAATGATTAAATGATAAAAGAACAGGAAAAAAGGGGTCTAGGTACATAAAAATGGGATTTCTGTTGCTTATTATCCCAAATAGAATAAAACAACTCGTTTTCTATAATAATTGCAATATAATGATTGAAGGCGTACATACAGAGGAAAATGTTGTATAATCTTTGGATTATATTTCTCTTGTTTTGATTTCTATCCACCCTTACTTCTCGTATATTATTTTTTAATTTGTCAACCCAAAAAAGAGGGTTAGTTTAGTATAGGAAACACCGGCAATAAATTTGCCTCATATCTCACAAATATTGATTTATGGTCGGTCTATTTTGATTTGGCCAACACGAGAGTGTAGAAAAACCAACAACTTTGATAGAGAGGCAATACGAATTTTTATAATGCTACCTCTGCTTATCCTGTCAGTAATGTATAAAATTTCTTGTTATCAGTCTTACTATCTTAGCACCATGCTAGCCTAGTTGAAATAGAGCAAGTGTATGTAATTAGGTCCTCACTAGCTAGATTCAATTTGGTCAAGTTGTCCATTTCTAGTTTCAAAGATGAATCCAACTATACACAGTACTATGTTGTAAGTATAACACCCGGTTTATCTTCCTTTCCTTAATCCCAACTTAAAGTCGATATTTGCTTTAAATGAGCCTTATCTTCATTTCGCTTTGCCACACGATTAAATTCGCCTTTTTACTAGGTGTATCCAAGGAATATAAGGCGGATTTTGGCGGAATTTTGCTTGTCAATAGTCAACCAAAGATTTACAGCTTTAGTCCAGACAGTAGAAAGTTTGGTGATTTACACTTGATCTCAGCTTAGTGTATCAGTCTAAAGCAGTGTTTCCCAACCTCCTAATCCGCAATTTTTCCATTATGATCTCCATAAAAATCGAATCCGACTTATAACTGAAACCAAAACGCAATTCGTGTCATACTTAAAATCTTCTCACGGCACACCGGTTGGGAAACACTAATCTAAAGCCAGGCTTTGTCCGAGTTTAATTATTTCAAGTCCTAAACTGGGCCTAACTTTGTTTGTCAATAGCCAAAAATTTATAGTTTCAATCCAGACAGTGGAGAGTTTGTTTATTTACACTTGAACTCGGCTTATTTAGTGTGTGTTCTAAAGCCTCGCTTTGTTAAGTCAGAGTTTAAATATTTCTCGTTTTTTTTTTCTATTCGAAGCTCGAAGCTATTTTTAAATTTTTAAATATTATCTTTCATCAGTTATTTTTAGAGATGAATACTGTCACAATCTTATCTCTCACCTGTATTGTTTCATGTACCTATATTCATTTGTTTTTGTTTAAATTTCCATTATGTTGAGATCGTTAAATTGTAGAAGATTCCATTATAGCGAAACGTCCACATTGTTTTTCCCTTGCTAAAAGTCTTGGAATCTCACTTTCTTCTAGAGTCAAGTTAAATTTGGCTTACTATAAACTATAATTGGTTTGGTAATGGTTACTCATTACAATAATTCTATTTCTTAGTTATAAAGATAATGGTTGAAATTTCATTTATCGATTACCCACTTTACTTTCTATACTTTACTAATAAAGGTGCATTACATAACAATTCAATTTTATATTTGCCGACAATAACGTGACTGTAATGATAAACAGATAATGATGATGATGATGATGATAGCATTGACAACAACAATAAGAAAATAACGACACTATTCAACATCAACGATGATGATGCTGTTTGAGATTAGTTGAAAGATTTTCTGTTACACACTCTCTAGAGATTTACTTTCAACAAAAATGTGTATAGAGAGAACAGAAACAAAGAAAACAAAACAAAAAACTACTAGAAGTTGACTGGGGAATTTCTTAAATGATGTCTAAAAATTTCCAAAAAACAAATTGCGACATAAATTGTCTGGACAACAATTTGAAAATAGAAATAATTTACGACTGTAGATTGCCAATTTTACTTCATTTTTTTTTGGTCCCTCCCCATGTTGATTGAAATAAATAACATTTAAAATAGTCTGAATTCCACACAGCGGTAAGACTTTTTTGGGGTAGAACGAAAAAATACACCAAAAAAAAAGTTTCAACCAACCTAATTAAATTAACATATAGTCGCGAAAGTGTGCGACAGAGACAGAAAGTGTAATTTAATGATGATATTTGCCGATCCAATCTCCCTTTTTTTCTCGTAATTACTGTAAATGTATCGAATTGTATGTTCATTAAAAAATATTCGAATATGGAAAAACAGAGATAGATTCGAAATTAACAAAATTGAATTATTCGTAGTATAGTATGTTGTTGCAAATTTGGCCGGCTTGGCTGTTGTGTACGTACTTGAAGTCAAGTTGTTTGCAAATAATCTGCTCGACTATAAACAATATATATCTTCATCATGAGAAATTTTCAATATCAAATATTATCAGTAATTGTTTCTTGCAAAGGTAAGGAATTAATTCCACAACCCTTCTATCTACAAAATTCACCCCTTTTCGGTATTAGTTGTATCTTTCTCTCTTCAACTTTATTCCACCCTCTTATTATCAATATTATCATCATTTCAAGATGATACAATCAATCTTGCTGAAAATTACTTTTTTTAAATTGTAAATATTTACACAATTCGGGGTAGGGGGTTGTTATTATTGAGACAATTTGATGAAATCAATAATTCATTGAAAAGTAAGAGAAAATGGCAAATCTTGTCCAACTATTCCTTAACATTTTTTTTTCTCCATTGCTATATATCTATCTTTGTTGTATTATCAATTGATTGATATTAAATGCCAGGATAGATGTACGTTTTGACAACAAATCCCATAGGATTTTGAGTTGGATTATTAATTCATCAATTAGTTAGAGAAAGATAGAATTGTCCATCTTTTTCCTATATATCTGACTATCAAAATGTCACTTTAGATATTGTTGAAGAGAGATAGATAACACTAAAAGTCTTCAATGTTAAAATACAATTTACCATCCATTATTCTAATGGTTTTTGTGTCTGAGAGAAAGAGACCGGGGAAAAAAAAATAATCAAAAAGTAAAGTCATTTTTTTGTTTTTTTGGTCATTTAGAAATTCCAACATGGATTAATAGGAGAATGACAGAAATTAATGATATAGAGGATAATCAATCAAATTGTAATGAGAGAGAGAGAGAGAGAGGGAGAGAGAGACGAGGGTGCCAGATTGATCGTCACAAAGGCAGGAAGTGATGACTTTTTTTGCATAATTTAAAAACTGATGCGTTGGGAAAATATTTGAAAAGTGTTCTTTAGCGTTTCATGATGATAATGATATAGCAACAATTTTAATTGTTATCCTATCCCTTTTCTTTAGGGGATGATCGGGGGGAGGGAATTAGGATGTTATTAGAGTAGCGATTAAGTTACATGTTTGGTATATGTTGAAGTGTTTCCGATTTTGAGAGATTTAAGGGTTGTTCAATGTTGATTGTTTCTCAATAGGCTCAGTAGGCTCATGCTTCTTCCAGTAAGTAGCTATAACATGAGACTCAGTATAGATACCTTAGCGTTTTAGCCAAAGTTAAGCACATCTTCCACTATTCCGTCTTCAGAATGGTATCTCCTAGAGGTTGGTCTCTTGTGCTCTCCTTATACGTATTGTTTCACTTTGGAGAGTTGCCAAAACTTGTTGTGTCGTCTAAATAGGCTCAGTAAGCTCATTATGCTTCTTCCATTAGGTAACTATAACATGAGACTCAGTAGATACCTTACCGTTTTAGCCAAAGTTAAGCACATCTTCCACTATTCCGCCTTCAGAATGACATCTCCTGGAAGTTGGTCTCTTGTGCCCTTTTTATACGTATTGTTTCACTTTGGAGAGTTGCCAAAACTTGTTGTGTCATCTAAATAGGCTCAGTAGGCTCATTATGCTTCTTCCAGTAAGTAGCTATAACATGAGACTCACTAGATACCTTACCGTTCTGGCCAAAGTTAAGCACATCTTCCACTATTCTGCTATCAGAATGGCATCTTCTAGAAGTTGGTCTCTTGTGCCCTCCTTATACGTATTGTTTCACTTTGGACAGTTGCCAAAACTTGTTGTGTCATCTAAATAGGCTCAGTAGGCTCATTATGCTTCTTCCATTAAGTAGCTATAACATGAGACTCAGTAGATACCTTACCGTTTTAGCCAAAGTTAAGCACATCTTCCACTATTCCGCCTTCAGAATGACATCTCCTGGAAGTTGGTCTCTTGTGCCCTTTTTATACGTATTGTTTCACTTTGGAGAGTTGCCAAAACTTGTTGTGTCATCTAAATAGGCTCAGTAGGCTCATTATGCTTCTTCCAGTAAGTAGCTATAACATGAGACTCAGTAGATACCTTACCGTTTTAGCCAAAGTTAAGCACATATTACACTATTCCGCCTTCAGAATGGCATCTCCTGGAAGTTGGTCTCTTGTGCCCTTTTTATACGTATTGTTTCACTTTGCAGAGTTGCCAAAACTTGTTGTGCCGTCTAAGTAGTGTAGTGGTGGTTCCCCAAATGTATATCTTGCTTGAATTTTCGTTTGGGCTTATTGTTAGACTCTCAGAAACTTTAGCCTTCAACAATATGTAGTTGCAACACGCAACCTTAAGCGCTTTACAATCCGTAAACCCTACTGATTAAAGCTGTAGACTTACAATTATAGCAACAACTCCACTTTGTGTTTGTCTTCTTCATGTTAACGACTGTAATTTTGTTATCACATAGGCTAAATCTTTGTTTAATCCCAAAAATGACCCTTCATTAACAATCAAAAGGGTGTGGGTGTGAGATATCTTTCGATCTTTGTCTCACTTGTTAAATGTGTACGACAAAGATAGTAAAGCAAAATCTGTGATTAGAAAATGAATATTTTTTTTACGTACTAGAAGTCAAGTTGACCAAATCCGAATAATTCCAGTATATTTAAAATATTGATGTTGTTTAACAAGCAGTTTCTTTAGAAATTAAAAATGTTTATTACGACCCTTTGTTTGTTATTTGTTACTTTGATGTAAAATTAAAATAATAAAATCTACCCTTAAATAAACATTTTTTTAAGGGTATACTTTGAAGAAAGAAAAACTGTAATAATTCTGAATTTTTTCCACTATGTTAAGCATAATTAATTATTTTTATACAATTTCACCCCAATATTGCCTCTATCTTACCATTACTACTACTATGACTACCGCCACCACCACTACTATTCTTACCCCCGTAAGTATAATTAAACTAAAACCTATTAGTTCTAATTTAACGTTGACGTTTTCTGTTAATTTTCTTGTAAACTTACCCCTATTTCTTATTTTTCCATTTTTATTATTAATACCTGTATTTTAAGTTTCTCACCCTTTACAATTTAATTATTCTTGCTACCACCACCACTAACTTCAAAATTATGTTGAAGAGAACATGATGGATGATGAGGAAAGATAAACTAAAAAATAAAATAAAAATTATGCTGACTTACTTCTAGTAAAATTCTGTATTTTCTCCACCCCCCCATCTCTCTCTCAAACTACCCTTAAATAATACACCTCATGAATTTTACTTTCAAGTTTCCAGAGAACGTTTGAATATAATTTTTTAATTAAATGCAAAATGAGTTGGATAAGTGAAATTTTCATTTGAATAAAAAATGAAAAGAGGGTGGAATTTTTTTAAAAAACAAAAAAATCATCCCTAATTTTATTCTCATTATTTTCTATACATATATAAAATTGTTGGCATTCCAATAGGTACACACACAATACATTCATGCATGAAAGGGTTGTTTTATCAAACTTGAAATCTCGGTTAGTTTACACACACACACACATCTATAGATGGATGTATAAGGGATGTGTTTCCACTAACCCTCTTTTACATTTATATATATCTGTTTTTAGATAATAGTTGAATACACCGTTTTGTAACTATCAAATAAGACAAAGAACAACCCTTAAAATCATAAAATTGATAAAGATAGCATTGTTTGTACAAAACAATGATTGTTAATTTCCCTAATTTAGTCACCATAAAGGGTGCGTTTTATTATCAACATGTTTACTGTACATTTATATTAAAAAATTTCGTAAAAAGAGATAGACATATATATATATATGTTATAGTAGAGGGGTAGAGATCTTTGGACGGATCCCCAATATCGACCACTATTCTACTACAAACTAACACATGTACATTTGGGTTGTCGACGACGACGACGACGATATTAAGGGTGGTAGTGGTGGTGGTGGTGGTTGTTGGCGTGTATGTATGTATACGTGGCAGCGCTTGCGTGCTCCCTTTTCCCGGTTAGTGAACCGGAACCCCTTGACGCCTAGTATGTGGCGGCCAACACAATCCAAATAAGTTTGATATTGTTTGAGTAACAAGCTGGTCGACAATGCAAAATTTGGTGGATGCGCCGGGTACGTCAAAAGACAGTGATTTTCTGTAGAATCATGTGATGATAATAATCAAATAAACAAAGTTAGATAGACGACTTAATGATCAAATTGTATCTGTATCCTTAACAATCCAACAATCAGATATGAATTGTTATCAAACAAATACTTAACACTTCTATTCTCACCCTCTTATCAATGAAAATGTTTGATAAGTAAATTGTAACACTTGATAATTGATTATCAATAAAATTTGTATGTGTGTGTGTATGTATCTGTTAATTACAAATTTATTACTTTGATAATAATGATTTTATCTCGCTTACTTTGATGTGGGGTTTTAATCAAATTGGAAAAATTTTCAGACAAAGATGTTTACTACGTTATCAGCAATTGCAGCAGTTTGTAATTAACGGATTTTCAAGTAGTTACCCCATTCCTACTCTCTATATTACTCCTATAATTTCTACCTCATTCTACACGATTTTTTTTTTTGGGGGGGGTGGTTGGAGGAAGAAAAAGATTATGCTATAGGGTTGTTTTAATTTTTTCTGAAGGATACTCAAATGCTGCATTACAATCTTTGTTTATCTCTAATATAATTGGATAGCGAAATTATTCACCACCGAATAAAAAAAAAAAGAAGGGAAGGGTGAAAATTCTGATGTTTATACTTCATCTATTGCAAAGTTGTCGACTTGACGTGTGTTAGTTTCTAATAAAGAAGGACTACTTATTGGATTGATTTTGCAAAATAGGGGGATGTCATATTTGCTTTTTGCGCTCAAGTGTATCACTAGTTTTTTCGAATATACGGGTCGATTACATTAAGCGACTCTAGTCACTCTATTCTAAATTTTGTGTGTACCCAGTACTGAAAGGGGGAGGGCGGGGGGCTACAGCCTTCCAATCTTCATCATGTATTCTAAATTATTTGCAATACAGAGTTGCCACTTGACGATTTTCCATCGAATCTGACGAACTTTAGTTTGTTGTGTGTAATCGACATCATTAAGCGTCTTGTAATATGCGCATGCGCGACGCACCTCAATTGTCAGCACCTAGCGACTAAAATCGCTCAATGTAATCCATCCTTTAGAAATGTTATAGGAGTGCTTATTGTGCGGTGATTTGGCTTAAAAACCAGTCTGTAATTATTGCGTCACTAGCAAAGCATTGCCACAAAAGGCGAACTAAATACTCAACCCTCACCTTTAACACTTGAAATTATCTCTTTTGTTTCTGCTTGGTAGTAAGATGACGTTACAAGTAGTCTCTAAATTACACTGCACTACTTAGTTTGGTATGTAGATGTATAACGATCGACTAACATTTGAACGTGTGACGTCATCTTACTACCAAATAGCCATCAAGTAGGTGGAGAAATGACCTAAATAAATACGACAAAAATAAGAAAATTTGCTGATTATTAAATTACGCTATAATCTGATAATAGAAATCAATTTACCTTGGAAGATGGCAAAAAAAAAACAAGAAATACAGGGTGCGGCCTACTCGTCGTCATCTATCCCCACACACGCAAAAGTTTTCCTGTAAATCCGAGGGGCAATCGAATTAAATTAAATTAAGCTCTAAAGTTTATCTCAACTCTCTTAAATTATGCAAGTTATTTGATTTTTAGGGCCGATTATTCGTCATACATTTAAGCTACTTTAAAGCTCACTAAAAGTTGAGTGTGGGAAAAACAACCGGCCTTGAAATTGTTAATAAGAATACCGCTAACCAGACAGAATAATATAATAATTTTGTATGTTGTTAGTATAAGGGGTTGATTGTTATCATTGTGGATAGGTTGGATTTCACGCTCAAATAGGGGATGAATTCAAAATTTCTATTTTGTTGTGTCACCCTCATTTATGATGATCAGAAAAAAACTGCTTGTAGACCCAAATAACTGTTTTTACAAAAAAAAAAAAAAAATGGACGCATGATAAGCAACTTTTATAAAAATTTGGCCCTTCAATTGTTTAATTTGAAAACTATATCATAATGAAGAACTGGAAAAGTTCATCTACTAAATGGAAAAGTGTTTGTTGAAATGAAAAAAAAAAGCATCTATTTCCGTCCATACAATAGATGTGTCAATTTTTTTGCTAAATAGCGAAAAAGTTAAAGGGTGAAATTCTAGATGTGTCATTAGAAAAAAAAAAAGGAAAGAAGCTCTCATTTCCACTATGGCACCAACAACAAACTTGAAATGAATGAAGTCAATGAAAGACTAACATTAAAGCCTTAGAATAGAACAACAACAACAACAAAAAATATAAAATAGGGGTGGAAAAAAGCCGACTTTTTTGCATTAAAAATTGAATTCTTGAGTTATCTCACAAATAGTTCTCTTCTTTAGTTATTTTTTTTCTCCATCGTTTTCAACAGACGATTTTTTTGTTGCCTTTGATCAAATCTTTCTCAAAACCCTCTAGTGATTTTTAGTTGAATGAAACACAAACCCCGACCATCCGGAAGTACAAAGCGATTATTATACGGTTATTTGATTTGGTAATTGTAGCATTTATGCGTAATTCTAGCGTTAATGCTAATCGAATCACTGCACATGCGCTAATCAAAACAGAACCACGCATGTGTGTTATTATAATTTATTGTAACGCTTGTGTTAGCGTTTTGTTGTACGGAAAGTCTAATTTTAACTATTTTATTTTTTTTGTAGGGTTAATTTAGATCTGTATCGTTCTTTATCTACATAGAGCTACACCAATAAAATGGATCGTTCTTGGTAAGTTGTGTTTTGGTTTTGATTTTCAAAAAAAATTTTTTTTTTTTGTGAAATTGATTTGTTACTTTTGCCAGAATTAACAACTAATAATTTGATTATTATTATTTTGTTGTTATTTTTATTATAAATAAATAGGTAAATTACCTATACATACCATCAAAAAAATGGCAATAAGCCAAAATAAATAAATAATTTATTGTCTGTCCAAATAATACCTGAAACACCTTTTACTCATCTCACATGTAAACAATAAAATAAAAAATAATAATAATGGGAATAGTTGGCATTCTCTGGAGAACATCCAGAATTTTAACAACATTCAAGAAAATAAAATTGTACACAAACCTAGTTAACTGTGTGTGTACAGTACAGATTTCATAAGTTATCCATGGTATTTGAACAGAAATATAGTCAGTATATTTTACGTTGGTCGACTTGACTTATAAAACTACAAGAAATTTAATACTTTTTGTTTGCAAATGTCATCGTGAAGTAGGAAATATATGCACCATTCGAATGCCACTAGATCACATTTCAAGTAGCTTTGATTAATCCTTTAAGAAGATTTTCCATTCAACATTGCTTTAAGTTGTATCGATTGTTTTTGAAGACTATTTGAGAGTTCCGAAAAGTATAAAATAGAGGAGAAACAGGCATATAAATGTAAGTGACCTCTAGTGTCTCAAATACGTAACTATTCAGTATCAATGGTCTTGGATTTCAAAGCTTCTGCAAATTTGAAGCTGAGCTGACTGAGATCGAAATGAATGGAGATCCGTCCATCAGATCGGTAGAGCAGCAGAGCTGATCCGCTCTGGCGTTCTCGCTAGACTTCTCGAAGTTGGCTTCGCGCCGCATTTTCTGCTCTTTGGTGTGTTTTGCTAGCGTTTCACTAAAACCGGTTTTTGCTATCGTGTCGTCCAAATGTACTATTGGAAATTTGTCCCAAAAATTACAAAACGCTTATAGAGAAGACGACTGAAAAATGCATGGGTTCCAGTTGATGAGAAAAGCTAAAATGCCAAAATAAACAACGAAGGTGCTCTGACAGATGGCTAATATACGGTATACCTACAATATCGAAGTTTTTAAAGCAATTTAGACATTGAGTCAACTGTGTACGATCAGATATGGCACGTAACGGATAGATTCTTCACCACAATCAGTGAAGACCTAGGCCCGCGAGGCCCGGTCCTAGGACGGTAGAATTTGCGATATATTCTACGAGCTATCTCTTTTCAGTTCAGGCGAAGGCAATAAAACTGTCTGTTTCTTCTACGTGCCTAGATGAAATGTTTCAACCTGTATGTATTTCTTGACATTTTAAGAAGGGCGGCACATCAGATCAGGTCTAGGGTGGCACATCAGAGCGGGCGTATGGCGGCATCACAAACAAATCCGCTCCTGACCACAACTCATACTTCTCTTACCTGGCGTAAATTTTCTTGCTAAAATGCACATTCCGACTTTATCCTGATCCCACGGGGACTTGTCCCCGACCTGGTCGTTTGCAGTTGGACTCGTGGTGGCAGTGGTTGAAACTCCGTGCGGAGTAGAAGGCGTCGGCTGGCGTTCCTCGACGGGTGAGCTACGTTTAGCTCGGACACTAGCCTGCACAGCTAGTAGAGGTTTAGATAGGCCTCCGCCTCACCTAGGTGCCCATGGTGGGCCGTGTGATTTAAGCCTAACGGCAGGTATCGCACGTTAAATCTTTCTCTCTTCTTGTCTTTACCCTGATCCCAGCTCTTCTTTTTTGTTCTTCAAGGAAACTCATTTGATGAGTCTAGAAGCGTCTAGAAGCACCTAAGGACCACGAACAGTACTTGTAGATTTAATAGAGTTGGAAAGAGAGTGCTGTGAAAGAATCCAATTGCCATACTGTCTACGTAACCGAGTTTACGCTTCTTTAAAAGCCAAGTCGGCCGATTTGAATAGATGAAGTATATATGTGTAGGATTGAAAATCAGCATGTGATTTTGAAATTTATTACCATTTTTTTTTGTCTAAAAAAATAAAGGGTAGTTAACATTTTACAAAGAGAAAACCGCACATTATATAAATAAAAGAACAAAAACACAAAGAAAAAAACAGAAACATTGAAAGAGAACGTGGTAAAATTGCTTGGGGAAATTAAAAGTTTTCCATTAAATACACTTTTTTTTTTAAGACTTGTGTTTTAAATTGTTTTTCTTTCCACCTTGCTGTTGTTGTTGTTGTTTTAAATACATCACAACTACTAACTTTTGTGGAATAAAATTATGCATTTTATGCTTAATTTTTAATAAAGAGAAAGTCTGGCAAAAATATCAATAATTTTACAAAAAAAAAAAACCCCAAATTATTTAATCATATACCATCACATATAGGATATATTTTCAGACGACGACGGCGTCGAATTATTGGGACTGGCGCTATAAAATGTCCCGTCTGTCTCAATTCTACACCGTCGAGGTGGGTGACACCAAATTTACAATATTGAAACGTTATCAAAATTTGAAACCCATCGGATCTGGAGCACAAGGAATCGTATGGTAAGGAAAAACAATTTTTTTTTTTATTATTTTCAAAAAAATAATCACTAAAATGTATGGAGTTTTGTTGTTTTTTTCTGAAATTTTGATTATTTTTTTTCGTTTTAGTTGATGCTTTGAGTTTATTTTTACTATTGTTATTATTATTATTATTATTTAAAAATTTATATTCCTACTACATAATATAATCCTTAATCTATTTTTGTGTGTTTTGTGATAAATAAATCAAATAAAATACAAAAAAAAAAATATATAAAAAAATTAATAAATAATTGCATAATGGCAATACGACCTGGATTTAAGCAATATATATTTGGTGATACTGAATTTTGGGTTCCTGAACGTTACATTAATTTAGAACCTAAGGGCGGTGGGGCACAAGGGTTAGTTTGGTAAGAATATTTACGTTGTGTTTTTTTATTCTCTATAATAATTTTTGCAAAAATTACGCTTTTTATACAAAAAATAATAATTCTTCTACTACCCTTAATTTTATTGCATACTAACCAATTTTATCAATTTGTTCAATTAATTAATTAATTAATTAATGATTGTTAAATTTTTGGTGTAGTGCCGCCGTCGATACTGAAACACAACAAAATGTTGCAATCAAGAAGCTTAGCCGACCGTTCCAGAATGTAACACATGCCAAACGGGCATATAGAGAGTTTAAATTAATGAAATTAGTTAATCATAAGAATGTAAGTGTTTTGTGGTTTTGATTTACAATAGACACAAGCATTTGAGGCAAGGTTACCACATTATATCGTTGCCCTAATTGCTTGCGTCAATCCAAATAAAACATTCGATTATCTGGTATTTTTATTGTAGATTATTGGTCTTTTGAATGCATTCACACCACAAAGAACATTAGAAGATTTCCAAGATGTTTATTTAGTTATGGAATTAATGGATGCAAATCTATGTCAAGTTATACAAATGGATTTAGATCATGAAAGGATGAGTTATTTACTTTATCAAATGTTGTGTGGTATTAAACATTTACATTCGGCCGGTATTATACATAGGGTACGATTTTTTTTTTTTTTTGACTGCCTTAAGGTTCGTTTACATTAAGCGACTTTAGACGCTACGACCAAATTCGCTCTGTTGTTATGGTTTCTATATTACTTGCAATACTTGTTAGCAACATCAGGCGATTTGAAATATGCGCATGCGCGCCTCAACTTAATTGCCAGCGTCAAGCGACCAAAATCGCTCAATGTAATCAAGCCTTTAGAGTTGTGTAAAGGTGCGCGTCTATCAACTAAGATTAAGCGAAATAACAAATTGTCTGTAGGCGCACCTTAATCATGTCGACTACACCTAAACTTTTATCAGACCTATACTTTATGAATTTATGGATACTAAACGAACTGTATAATCTCAAACATACCTAGTGTCCTATCGAAATGTACCATATTTCCTATGATTTAGTACAAATCTTAGAATACCCAATTAAAGCTACCAGTTCATTTGTAAAAGTGTTTACTGACCATTAAATTCACTTGATCCACTAAGCATTGGTGGTGAGTGGACAAAATAAGGCATAATTCGAAAAAATTATATTCTACTTAAACGAATCATCCTGTATATGAGAAAAAACCTTATACAGTACTGGACAATCTTCTACAGGTATAGGAAAACACAGCACTATCCGCTCATATGGTTTTTACATAAGTTAGAATGAAATAAAGAGCAAATAAACGGTTTGTGTCAGTTTTTTAAGATTTTTTTGCTCAACTACTGTGCCACATCTGCTAACAACGATCGAAATTCTTAGAGCATTGACCGTCTAGTCTACGTTATCTGTATCTCTTTCTAACTAATGTAAAAAACTTTGAATAGTGTGTTCTCTCTTTTATATACCTAGAAATTTGTCTAATACTGTATAATGCTTATAGTTTTCTCTAATTGTTCCTTATGGTTTGTTGTAGGATCTCAAACCAAGCAATATTGTAGTCAAATCGGATTGTACATTGAAAATATTAGATTTTGGTTTGGCCCGTACAGCGGGCACAACATTTATGATGACACCATATGTTGTAACAAGATATTATCGTGCACCAGAAGTTATTTTAGGTATGGGTTATACAGAAAATGTTGATATATGGAGTGTTGGTTGTATTATGGGTGAAATGATACGTGGTGGTGTATTATTTCCTGGTACAGATCATATAGATCAATGGAATAAAATTATTGGTAAATTCTATTGTTTTTTTTTTTGTTTTTCCGCTAAAATAATTAATTAATTAATTTTTTTATAATTAATTTATAATGAAGAACAATTGGGTACACCGTCCCAACAATTTATGGTACGTCTTCAACCGACTGTTAGAAATTATGTAGAGAATCGGCCACGTTTCACCGGTTTCCCATTTGATAAATTATTTCCCGATGTATTATTCCCATCTGATAGTAGTGAACATAATAAATTGAAAGCAAGTCAAGCTAGAGATTTATTATCAAGAATGTTAGTAATTGATCCAAATCAAAGGATATCAGTTGATGATGCCCTATTACATCCATATATAAATGTATGGTATGATGAACAGGAAGTTAATGCGGTAGATTTATTAATAATATTCATAAAAACCAAAAAAATTTATTTAATTATAATTGCATTTTTACAGCCTGCACCTGATGCTTACGATCATAGTGTTGATGAACGTGAACATACAGTTGAACAATGGAAAGATCTCATCTATCAAGAAGTAATGGAATATGAGAATTCACGTGGACGTGGTGGATCCAGTTCACAACCAAGTCCAGCATCTAATTCAATCGAACCAAACGGTACAGATTCATTACGGTAGAGAAGGTAACATTTTGTAGTTTTCTGTAAATTACAAGAAATAAAACAAAATATTTTACAGGATCTAGAAGACATACACTCAGCATTCTCACAACTAGTCTGAAATTATAACAAAAAATAAAAAAAAACCCAAAAAAAGCCGAAATTTTTAGTGATTGCTGTGGTATTGTCGAAGTGTTTCTCTTTTGTTACAAAAATTGATAAAAAAAGAAGAAAACACGGGTCTTTTTTCTATACAAAAAAAATTAATTACAAACTATAATAAAACAAATATTCTTAATCAGTATGTGTGATATAATTAATTAATTCTTTAGTCATTAATTAATTAATTAATTAATTAATTAAAGGCTAATTTGTATTTTCTATAATTGATTTCTCCAAACCGATTGGGACAATCATGGATATTGTCTATTTATTGTTTTTTTTCTCTAATTAAACAACAGAAATAGTGGAGAGTACAAGACTTTTATTTTACAAAAAAAATTAACAGTTTGTTTGATTTATGATGAAAATAGACAAAATCCAGTGGCGTGCAATTTTCTAATTTAATTTCAACAAATAAAAGAAATACAAATTAGTAATGAATGTGTAATAAATATATAATTATAGTAGTTTTTATCATAATTATCAATATTATTTTAAATTTTGTTTCTATTATTTTGTGTTTTTATATATAGTTTTTATTATAATTATTATTGTATTAATAGTGCCCGATTAGAGTGGCGCCGTATTTGTTATCCTATTTTTTCTACAATTCTAATTTATTTATTATTATTATTTTCAATTAGTCACATTATTTATTATTTATAGATTTATAAACAATAGAGTTTTAGGAATAAGACAAATATAACCATTTCAAGTTAACGTATAGATAAAAGTTATTTAAACAAAAAGAATTGTTAATAAAACACAGTACACAAAATACACAAAGAGACACCCTCCTGAAACACTCCTATTTAGTAAAAATACTACTACTAATAATAATGATGATAGTAATAGTGATTATTGTAATTTAAAATATCCGATCCAGACACATTTACAAAAATTATAATAATAATAATAATGTATGAGTATAAGGTACATTTGTAAAAACAAAGCGATAATTTAGTGAATTTTATATATTATTATTATATATAGTCAAAAAAAAAAGGATAAATAACACAACAAATTATTGCTAAATTCGTTTATTTTGTTGTTATTTTTATTATTGATTGTTTATAATTTTGTGTGCAATTTTTTGTGACTTGTGAATGTGTGCAAACCGAACTTTAATTGTTTTATATTTTATATATAGATGTATGTGTATAATTTATTTATATTTATTTTAATTATTATTATTATTTTGTGTTTTGAGTCATATTATTGTAAATAATTTTATAATTTTTTTTGTTCCGATTTCTTTCAATTATTAGTAATTTTACAAAAACATTTTCTGTCTATTGTGTAGTTATCACATTAATAATAATATTAATAATAATAATAATGATAATAATAAAGATAGTATTTGAGAGAAATAATTGCAAATCGGTAGCAAATTTCATGTAGGTGATATCACCTATCTTTTATACTTTCGTTTATTTTTTGTTTAATAATTGTTTATTTCATCCAATTTTTCACACATGTTCCATTTCTATCTAATGTATTAATAATAAAATAGTTGCAACAATAATAGTGTTTTACCGGTTTACGGATGATAAATAAATAAAAAAAAAAACAAACAAACAAAACAGAATCACTTTAGTTATGTGTAGAATAAGACGAAAAATGAAGAAATCTATTATACATACAATGCTTATATATTGTTCTGCTTTGTAAATAAATAATTAATAACAACAAAAATAAATGAGTAAAATAAGACGATTTTTCAATAATTATTTAAACGATTCTATAACAAAAACAATATTGGATGTATTCGATTGTAGAAAGCAAACAAGTACCACTAGTGTAGAAAAATGGTCCCTAACTGCTTGATTTTATACGATTTTCGTTTGTAATTTAATATGAAATACATAATCTCACCACAGCCCTTTCCTTTCCATCTAGAGCTTCTTTTATAACAATTTTGAATTATGCGCGCTTTACTTTTATATTTGCAACGTTGCCACCTTCACTAACTCGTCATTTGCGATGTTGCTGATTTCAACAATCGTAATGTTTATTACTGAATAAATTGTTTATTATTATTAATTTCAAGTTTTTCCTCACCTATACAGTCTACTTTAAGACTAATCTAGCGATCTGTTGAGAAAATTTGGAAAAAAGTCAGTATTCTAAGATCACCAGCATCCCCGATCCTAACATTCTTAATTCTAAGAACAAAATAAGTGATTTCCATAAGAAATACAAGTTTGTTTAGAGTTCTCTATGTGGTTAGAATTGTGCTATTAGAGCAGTATTCCGTTTGAAATACACAAGTAATCGACACAGTGGGTGTTCGGTTGAGGTGGTGGGGGTTCCATAACAGCACGTATTTAGCAAATGAGTTGTAGAAGTAGGGATGGTGGCGCAGATTTCAGTCGATGTAGTTCTTTCAGATTTTCATTTTCGTAAAAATTGCAAATAAAAACAAAAAGCGTTACGCTACGTGTCCTCCAAGTTGTAAGCCGAGCCTTAGTATACCACCGCTACAAATAGACGTTCAATCACAATTTTTTTAAATAATTCAGATATAAATTATATAAACGCTAATTTATATCATTGAAAAACAACAAATTATTCTGAATTCTAGTAGAAAACGTTATTTATTCGAAGAAATACAAAATATTCATTTTTTTTTTGGTAATTAGCGCTACAATGAGATACTAAAACATAACCTCACATAACCTATATGTGCCAAATCGAATTTTTTATAAAACAGAGAAAAATAAACAAAATATTGATAATGGATAGTGTGGCGGCCCGACGTGAGGCCCGTAGACGACGTATTTTAGAAAATTCCGAACAACGTCTACAGAAAATAACAGGAGTAGAAAATCGTAGTAGTAATATTATTTTACGAATTTGCTGTGTAATCATTGTTATAATTACAAATTTGATTGTTTTTGTAGATAATCCAAATAATTACAATGCAAACTATCAAAATGTGATAACTGAAGATGATAATGATACTGTAGGAATTGATAATATTGTAAATCAATTGCCAACAATTCGACAAAATCGAGAGGAAATTGTGGAGAATTTGGTAGAATTAAAGGAAATTAAACCGTTTTGTTATAATTACAAATTAGAAATAATTGGAATTTTAGCAATAATCAATTATGTTCTAGTTTTGTTGAAAATACCATATTGGAATTTGATATTTTTACCATTTCTATTGTTCGAAACAACATTATGGTTGAAATATCCGTATATTGAGAATAATACGCGTTTTAATCTAATTTTGAATTTCATCAATGTTAGAGATGAATTTTCAACGAATTTAATACAAATATTCAATTATATGACACAAATCTTACAAGATCTGATGGTATATTTCTTTGTTTTTGTTTGTTGTAATTTATTAGCGGATTGTTCAAAATTAATACCTTTATTATAAACAAAACTTATAAATTCTTATTACTAGATGGTTTCATAATAATAATAATAATAATAAAAAGACAAGGGATAACTGTTATATCAAAATCTAAAAATCGTTTTTATCTTATCGATAATACCGCTATGTTGCGCGGTATTGTTCTGTAATGGCACCTCCCGAGATTCTCGCATATTACAGTTATCCTTATCCAATCCCGTGTCTTCACCCAATTTGGGAGGAGATGGTGGTGGAATTGTGTAAAGACACGCGTTTCCCTATGGTTTACCATCCAATTTGATGGTTTTTTTCGTTTTCGTACCAACCAGATTCTCTTTGCCTTCATCAATCATCCGTTTCTTCCACAATTCCATTTCTTGTTTGTAACGTAAACGATCCTTATCAGCTTGTTGATTATAAATCATACGTTCTGTTATTGATAAATCACCCCATTTACCTTTTAATTCACTTATTAATTCATTGTAGGGTTTATTCAATTTTTTCGATTGATCCATTAGATAATAAGTGTACGCACCGATTGGTCGTTTCGGTTTATTTGTTTCACGATATAATTTACGTAATTCACGTTTTTGTTTTGTACGTTTTTTTTCTAATTTTAAATTATTTAAAATTTGTTTTTGTTCATCAGTTAATTGTGAATTATATTTGAGAAATTTTTGTGTAAATTCACCCATTTCACGTTTATATTCAAATTCGTATTTTTCTTTTATTGTTGGATTTATATTACGCCATTCTTCTGCACATTTACGTATCAAATCGGTTGCTTTTATATCTGGATATTGTTTTAATAATTCCGGACGACGTTCTTGTACAAATTTAAAATATGCTGTTAGTGGTTTTTTCGGTTGTTCTGGTAGATTTAATTGTTTCAATTTTTCACTAATTACACCAGTCTTAATGCCGTTAATTTGTTGTTGGAAGTTCGTCGAACTTATTCTAAAAACGGTTTTTTTTTAAACAAAAACCAAATTTGGTGACCTCAAAATTACCTGTTATTGTACAAAATTCGTGAATTATTGAAAATGTTGAAACAACAACGTGTTAGGAACAGATTTTGGGGTAACATTTCTTCTACAAAAGAAAAACACCCCCTCGGAAAAAACGCGTTAGAAAAATGAAAAATTGGGGTTATATCAACATATATGATGACCAACTTAACGAAACCAAAATTACTAATAGAGATTTAATCGAAAATTCGCTATATTTACAACAGAATTTCGAATGAATCACACAAATTTCAATTAATTTTAGAGAAACAATTGAGTTATTTGCGCAAATTATCGAAAATAATCATAAATTTACGCGAATTTACTACTATTTTTTACAGAATCGTTTGCCAACCGAAAAAATCAAAAGTCCCATATTGATAGTCAAATTTGAATCAACAAATTTGCAAAATTATAAATTCACCCATAAAATATTGCAAAATTATCTTTAAAAAAACAATAAATAACACCATCGTAGATGGGGGAATTTCAAAATTCGGTTAAAATTCTCCAAAATTGAGGTTATATCAACATATACGATAACCAACTTAACGGAACCAAAAAATACTAACTAAAATTTCGCTCAAAATCGGCCGGATTTATAAAAGAATTTCGAATAAATCACACAAATTTCAACAATTTTATGGAATTAATCGAGTAATTCGTCGAAATATTTGAAAATAATCAAAAAATTTATACGAATTTGCTACGATTTTGTACAGTCGATTGCCAACCAATAAAATCAAAGATCCCATGCGATGGTCAAATTTGAATCAACAAATTTGCAAAATTATAAATTCACCCATAAAATATTGCAAACGTATCTTTAAAAAAACAATAAATAACACCATCATAGATGGGGGAATTTGAAAATTCGGTTAAAATTCTCCAAAATCGTGTTTGAGGTTATATCAACAAATATGACAACCAACTTAACGGAACTAAAAGATACTAACTAAAATTTCGCTACAAATCGGCCGATTTATAAAAGAATTTCGAATAAATCACACAAATTTCAACAATTTAATGGAATTTATTGAGTAATTCGTGGAAATATTTGAAAATAATCAAAAATTTATACTAATTGCTACGATTTTGCACCGAATCGATTGCCAACCAATAAAATCAAAAATCCCATGTGATGGTCAAATTTGAATCAACAAATTTGCAAAATTCTAAATCAAACCATAAAATATTGCATAATCACCTTTTAAAAACATGAAAAAGCACCATCGTAGATGCGAGAATTTCAAAATTCGTTTAAAATTCTCCAAATTCGTATATTGAGGTTATAAATAAATCACCAACTTAACAAACCGAAATTCCCTAAAATTACAAATTTAAACAAATTTATTATTTATAAAACTAGTATCGCAAATTGGAGATGCTCCAATCATTGTTAAACTTTGTTCTTATGTTTTTTTGGTTTTATAAAATAATCATAAAAATAAAATCCAAAGATCATGTCCTATATTTATTGATGAAACAATATGGTGTAACAGTTGTTTAGCAACTTTCCTCACATTTACAACAATAATCCACTGTTAGGTAAGTAGAAATTTAATAAAATCCACCCTAATTTACCAGATTTCATCGAATTAAACAATTGTCGTTGATTGTAATCGTCAAAAATTTGATAAAACTAAACATAACCTTAAAAATTACACCAACATTATTTATCGTTTTTCACCAATTTCCAGCTAGATTTAATCGAATTAAATTGCCGCAATTGTTTATTTTTAGGTATTTATTTTGTTTATTTCATATAGATTTGCGCAATTGTTTTGTTTCTATGTTAAATCGGGTTAGTGGTATAGTTCTAGATAACAAGGTCAAGGTTGCTTTATTAAAAAGGTCACACACCTTTTTGGTTACTTATTTACATATTTTTTTCGTACGTTATCTAAACGTTTATCAATAGGAAGTATCAGTTTTTAAAAATCACACAATGGTGCTAAAGTTCATTGCTAAGGTCTATATGTTTAACAATAAAATAAAAAAATAAATTTCTATTTTAGACGAAGCGTGAATTGTTGTCGTTGATGGTATAGTGGAAGATGTACAGAAGAGAAAGTTGATGTGTTCATTCTTCTATCGAATAGTTGGAATTTTTTTTATTATTTTGAAAACAACAACGATATGGCAGCTTTAAAGACTGAGATTAAACAAGATTTTCAATTTGTTTGTAAAAATCTAGTAGCTGGCGGTAATTATGATTGTTAATTGACAATAGCACAATTCTAATTAATTTTGTTGGGTATTACAGGTGTAGCTGGTATGGTATCAAAGACGGCTGTGGCACCATTAGATCGTATCAAGATTCTATTTCAAGCCCATAGCCATCATCATGAATGTCATGGTGTTTATGGTGGTTTAAAACATATAATTAAAACTGAATCACCATGGGCAATGTATAAAGGTAATGGTGCCCAAATGGTACGTATTTTCCCATATGCAGCAACACAATTTACATCATTTGAAATTTATAAACGTTATCTTGATGGTGTATTTGGTACAACATCACATATTGATAAATTTTTAGCTGGTGCTGCAGCTGGTCTAACAGCTGTCACATTAACATATCCATTAGATACGATACGTGCACGTTTAGCATTTCAAATAAGCGGTGAACATATCTATACAGGTATAACAAATGCTGCTATAACAATATTTAAAGAAGAAGGTGGTATGCGTGCATTATATCGTGGTTTTATACCAACATTAATGGGTATGGTACCATATGCTGGTTTATCATTTTATTGTTTTGATTATTTAAAATATGTTTGTATGAAATATTTACCAAAATTAACATGTAAAACATTAGAAACAAATACAGGTGGTTTAGTTTTATTAATGCCAGCTAAATTAATATGTGGCGGTTTAGCTGGTGCTGTTGCACAAAGTGTTAGTTATCCATTAGATGTGACACGTAGACGTATGCAATTAGCATTAATGAATCCAAATACAGAACGTTTTGGACAAAGTATGTTGACAACATTAAAATTAACATATAAAGAAAATGGTATTGTTAAAGGTTTATATCGTGGTATGTCGATTAATTATTTAAGAGCTATACCAATGGTTGCTGTATCATTTACAACATATGAAACATGTAAACAATTATTAAAACTCGATACTGGTTTAACTGTTAAATAAAAACATCAATTTTTCTATTATTAATTAATCAATTAATCATTAAATACTCGTTAAAACGGGGGTTTAGGGATAGAATAAACACAACCAAAGTCTAGTTGCCTTACTATGAATATTCAAAAAAAAAAACCCATCTAGATCAAGGATGGGTGGGTGAAACACACGCTCTACAGACTTGGCGTTTCTAATACGAACATAAGAAAAACTACCAGCGCCACCTTTTGGCTTAATTAGTCATCGAAGAACTCCATCTATTGAAATTACTCTAAACAACACGCCCTCTTCGATTCTTTGTCATGATCATAGCGACACACCATTGCGCAAATCTATCAGACCAAGATCGAGATTCTCGTATATGTGCAAAGAATGGATATGTTCACATTTGAAACGCTACGTCTGTAAAGGGATGAATTAAAAATCAATTTAATGATTCAATAGTAGAGGTCTTTCTGGAACAAAAATACACATCATCAACTCGTGCGCCGTAGATAGGCAAATATAACGATGTGTGAACTCTATTGGTTAATGTGAAACCCCCTCCTACTAACCGAACATCGGCAAAAGTCGGGTATGTTATACCAGCTTGTGTATTTTTGATCCAGAAAGACTTCTAGTTACAAACTTAAGTATGACTCGAGTAGTCTTATAGCACGGAACGAGTTGACACTATTCGAATCAAACGTACGTCTCGAGTAAAACTCGCAAATTCGCTACCCAATTTTATTCAAAAAACTCGCTAATTTAATATATATAGTCCATCTATTTACATTTGATTAACTTGACTTTGAATTGTGTTTATCAAGATAATAAGTCAAGTCGTCAAATTATAATAGATTGTTGTTCCATATCGGTTAAATTTGTTAATATTTGATACAACAGCGGCTTGTATGGCGCCTTATTACGATGTTTACCACCTTATGCCGCACCTGTATAAATCTTCAATTTACGTCTAAAGTAGTCCATACACGTTATTGCATTCAAAAGCGCCTAAACGATGTATTAACTACTTTAGTTGAAATATTGTAGAATCTCTACAGTAAGAGTCTCTTTATTGGTTTTTATCTTCCATGCTTAAATCTCGACTTAAGCCGAACTTAAATCCACACTCAATTTTGTTTACGTTATACATTTTTAATTGAAATCAGTTGTATACGTTTAAGACATAGTCGAGTTTAAGTGTAGCTTTAGGGAAGGTAACCGGCTCACCCTTGATCTAGATGGTGGTGATTTCATTATTGATGCTCAATTTTTTTTTTGAATATGACCCTGTTATTTTATTGCACAAAGACATTCCATTTTGGAAATTTCGATCAAAATCGGATTGTTTCTCTATTTTAAACGATTTTAGTCAATTTTTCATGTATCTTTTATTTATTATTATTATTATTGCTGTTATCATTATTTAAATTATTATACTTTATTTCACAATAAATATGTTCAAAAATTTGCACCTGGTTTCTTTGAATTCTTACCGCTACTCCTCTACTACGACTACTACCTGTATGTTGTCACGTTGTCGCTCGGACTTGTGCAATTTTACGTAATTTTCGCCAAAAAAAATTTATTTGTAATGAAACTGTGTTTTTAAATTGGGAGGAAGATTGGTGGCATCTGGGAGGAAAAAATCCAACGGGGGATGGAGGATGTCGGTCGATGAACGTGGTGGAGGTCACCTTCAAAGCTCAGTGTATTTAACGGCAGCGTAGTGGCGCGTTCTCATAAAATCCCCGAAAATTTGGATTTTGTTTTATTTTGTTGATTTCATCAAAAAAAAGTTGACATTTTTTTTTTTTTTTTTGAAAATTCATGACAGAAAGTCGAAATCATTGAGAGAATTCGTAATTTTCAGGTGAGTTTTCTTCAGAATTTCCACAATATTTCACGCAATAAACAATCGCGCATTTATCATAATTTATTTATTTCGTTATCAAGTTTATTTGAATATTAACGAGTTTGTTTATAAATCTGTTGGAAATTTTTTGAAAATTGTTGTTCTGAAACGGGAAACCGGTGCGTTATCGCAACGATGCATGTCCGGTAGATTTAGAGAAAACGCACGTTTTCCGGTAAAATTCAACAATTTTCCTATTTTTTTTCGAAAAAAAAAATCAATAAACACTAAAACACGGGATGTTACGTCGAAAACCAATCAAATTCTGGAATAAATAGAGCAAACGTTGATATGTTGTTTGTATCCGACATTGTTCACGGATGAGACAAAATCGATTTTCTGTATTTAAGGGCGGCTATAGGGGTTGATTCCACTTCTTCAACAAGTGGTTATTAATAGAGTTGTATTTATAAAACTTTCTACAGGTGTGATTAGGCGACATTGATTACAATTAAACAAAAACCAGGATGGATGATGATAGCCGAACTGTCCCAGCTAAGGGTGGAATATGTGGACGTAAGTCGAATTTATTTATTTATTAACTTGCTTTTGGAAAAAATCAAACAGAAACCAATCTATTTTTGACACAATATGTTTTTATCACATACGCCCGCATTTATTTATTTTTAGAGCAATAAATTTAACAAAAAAACAACAGTATGTTCTAAAATGTCTGCAATTTTCCTTTTTTTTTTAAAAAAAAAAAATTAAGAAAAATACGAATGTATGTCGGTCAATTAAAGTCGCATCAAAAGAGAAACTCTATTTAAAGACGCACTTAACACAAAATTTCAATAATCTATTTATATTCCTCGAATTCAAAGAAATTCTATGTATGCCGGGAAAAAAATTCATAATTTATAAACGGTCTATTTCGGTTTGACCGCCTTGACTTTAGCCGAGTCAAATAGACTACCAAATCAAGTTAGCTAAGTTTGTATAAACAGAGCCTATTACCTGGAGCGGATTTGGTTGTGATAGCGCTCTAGGCCCGCTCTGATGTGCCGCCCTAGGCCTGCTCTGATGTGTCGCCCTTTTTATAATGTCAAGAAATACATGCAGGTTGAAACATTTCATCTAGGAACGTAGAAGAAACTACAAGAATCGAGACACTTTTATAGCTTTCGTCTGGGTTGAAGACAGATAGCTCGTAGGATATTTGTAAGATTACCTATCCTTAAGACTGTCCAATTACCTTCCTGAGTAGTAACAGTGAGGCAGAAAGCAATAAAAATTGTTCTCAAAATCAACAGAAAACTCAATCAATTTTGAATTTTTAGTTCTTTCCAAAGTTTAGCGCGCCTCAAACTGTGGCGCCCTAGGCCTAAATCCTTCACTGCCTATTACTGATCCTTTTTTGAATATACCTATACAGACTTGGCGTTTCTAATACGAACATAGGAAAAAGTACTAGCAGCTTACAGTCTTAGGGGTTTAAAAAAATACTTTACTATCTTTCTCTTGATTATCTTTAAACATTAACTAGAAAATGTACTAAACAAAGATCGAAATAGGTCGACATTTCTGTCAAATATCGCACATTTTCAGCTTATCTCATTGTAACTCACAGAAAACCCATGTAGTGCCGATATTTCTTTCATAGTTATTTTTTTACACGGTTTCCTTTTTACACTAATATGTTGCAATGTCTAGACTCGATTCATTCATAACACGAGATCGTGTATAAAATAACAATGTTATCAGGGGACAGAGATGTATTTGAAAATTTCACGGTCCAGTTCAGTTTCTCTTAAAGCTCGGCTTAAGCATCGTTCTTATACCTTAAATCAACTTTATGTTTCTTAAATAGAAGAGTAATTGTAAGTATGGAGAATTTAAGACTACTTTAATAAGTCAGAGTTGAGCTTAAGCCGCGATTTAGAAAAGGTAGATAAGCCGGACCTAAGAAATTTAAACAATTACTCCTGTTGTTCTTGATTGTTGCATTCGGTTGGCTTATTCCTTATTATGACAAAAATGCGAAAATAATAAGCAAGACTTTGGTGAAAAACACTTGTTTAGTGGGCATTACAGACTCTTCATCTAGAGCTATTTCGCTTAATTTTGACTGAGCAAAGGCCATTTGGATAATTGTAAAGATGATAATAGACGATCTGGCAAAGTAGTAGAAATCTTTCGATTTCAGTAGGTAGTTATGTTCCAACAGATATCTGCATCCATCTGAAACAGTAATTAAACCTATCTGAACGTACTTGCCTACTGAAATCGGCAGATTTCTGGCACTTTAGAAGTATTCAAGCACACCTACTTCCCAGATTTACGCAATGTCTTATGTTGACGTTCTCCCCGCCCTATACCCCAAAAACCCAGAAATTTCTGCATTTTTTTTGTCTTAATTTTTCTAGCAAAACTCACAACCCGCTACCTAGTGGCAATTCTAAGTTCAATTGGTCTTGGTATTATTTATGGTTTAAAGGTGAATCTACATGTTGCTATTGTTAGTATGGTAAATCATACAGCTATTAATTCAGATACCAACAATACCCATCAATCAGCATCTGAGGTAAATTAATAGAAATGTAGTGCTGCCCCTTGCAAAACAATAAACAACAATCAGACAGACACATAAACCTTAATTAATTTATTGCTGACCTAAATTTTTGTTTTTTTTTTTATCAATTATAATAAATAGGATGGTCCATTTGTATGGTCACCAAAAATACAAGGTACATTATTGAGTGCCTATTTTTGGGGTTATATTATTGCACAATTACCCGGTGGACGTGTTGCTGAATTATTTAGTGCAAAATGGGTGATGTTTTTTGCTGTATTTATCAATATTATTTGTACATTATTAACACCAATATTAGCTAAATTACATTTTGGTGCATTATTATTGATGAGAATTGGTGAAGGTATTGGTGGTGGTGTTACATTTCCAGCAAATCATGTGATGTTAGCACATTGGGCACCACCACAAGAACGTAGCGTTATGAGTAGTATCGTGTATGCTGGTACCGCTTTAGGCACTGTTGTACGTTATCTTATCATTTAATTATTATTATTATTATTATTATTACAATTATAATAAATTTTGTAAGGTGTTCATGTTGGTGAGTGGTATAATTGCAGCAGGTCTCGGTTGGGAGGCTATATTTTATTTAGAAGGTGGTATTAGTGCTATATGGTTGATATTTTGGACAATTTTCGTTGGTGATACACCAAAACAGACACGTTTTATCAATGAAGATGAACGTGATTTTATTATAAAATCATTAAATAGTAATGGTGGTAATAATAAAAATAAACAACGCCCGAAAATGCCATGGTTAGCTGCATTAACATCACCACCATTTATTGCGATATTAGTAGCACATACATGTTCAAATTGGGGTTGGTATATGGTATTAATTGAATTACCACAATATATGAAGAGTGTATTAAATTTTAAAATTAGTGAAAATGCTATATTAACAGCATTACCATTTTTATGTATGTGGTTTTTTAGTATTATATTAAGTAAAATATTAGATACATTACGTGGTAAAAATATAATTAGTACAACAATGGCTAGGAAAGCAGCAACAATTATTGCTAGTCTTATACCAATTATATGTTTTCTTGTATTATGTTATATTGATGAAACACAACGTATTATTGCTGTTATTATGATGACAATTGCAATTATGGCAATTGGTGGTATGTTTTGTGGTTTCTTATCAAATCATATTGATATTGCACCGAATTTTGCTGGTACATTAGTTGCAATCACAAATACAATTGCAACAATACCTGGTATTATTGTACCGGTATTTGTTGGTAAACTCACCCATGACGATGTAAGACATTACGACTTGTTTATACAGGGTAAATCAGCCGAAGCTGCAGTTTTTTATCGATAAAAACGTTTCTAAATTGAAAAAAAACCAGTTAATATCTCTCAGAACTTGTGCAAAAATGAATAAAGAACCACTACGGCTGAAACTCCACTATGTGTAGATTAAGATCAAATTTTTTCGTTTTCAAAAATCGTCATTTTCATTGAAACCAAATCAAAGATTGCAAATTTTTCGTAATTTAAATAGAAATTAAACTGAGATTTGTTGAGGTATGGACAAATTCAATATGAATAAACTAGTAAGTAAACTACCAGCGATTGTTTAATGGAAACATCGCCCACACACTTAAAAAACAAACAATAGATAAACAATACGTAAGGCAAGATAAACAGTGCAACTGACCTTTAAAAATAGGTCAACTAAAATTAATTAAAATACAAAACATCGAAAAGTATTAAAAATTTGTTCTCAATGAAAATGACGATTTTTGAAAACGTAAGAATTATTGTCATAATCTACACATACCGATTCTGAGATATACTGATCGTTTTTTGTTCAATTTAGAAACGTTTTTATCGATAAGGCCCCTTTTGCTATCTCTAAGAAATATGGGACCTATAACTTTGGCTGATTCATCCTGTATATTTTGAATTAATCAATCAACATTATAATGTTACAGCCTTCAATTCATAGTTGGCGTATTATCTTTTGGACAACGATTGCTTTTTATGTGGTTGAAATTTTGGTTTATGTTATTTTTGGATCAGGTGATGTACAAAAATGGAATGATACTCCATCAACTGATGATGATAATGAAGCTCAACCATTAAAATCATCACAACAACAACAGAAATAAGTGTGATTTCTGTGTTCAAAAAGTCTATTTTTTCATAAATCTGTATGTATTTTTGTTAAAATTATTCATATACAGACTGTACCGTTTTATTTGAACACCCAAAACTATATTATCGTCAAAATACTCCATTATTCGGTGTTTATTTTAAATGGGACAGTCTGTATATGATTGGAAATAAATACAGTCTTGGATAGGTAAATTTAGAAGAAATAAGACAGCTTTATGGATGTTGAATGATCTAAAAAGAGAATTCTGTCACTATGTTCTGTTTTTAGTACTACAATGTCTTATGTCTTCCTAGTTTTTTTTTCCTCTTGTTTTTGTCCAAATGTTGGGGCTGTATTGGCGGTACGTTATCTTAACTAATTTTTAATATATTTGTTCATAAATATTTACAAATTAAATCCTATATTTATTGCTCAATGTTGTATATTATTAATTTTTGAATATTTAAAAAAGAAAATCTGCAATGTAAGATCAAATTATGTGTTTTATTGTTCAGAAATAATAAAGTGTGTCTTTATGGAATTTTTGCAACTGCTTTTCTTAATTCCATTCACTTTGAGTATCTTAAGCCGGGTTCAAAGCGGGCGCATACAATTAAACAAAGGCGATCGGCGCAGGATTGCGCGAGGACAGCATGAAATCGCTTCTACATCTAACGAACGAATGCAAGGCTCATGCGCAAACAGAAGTAGATGTATGTCCTTGGTCGTGTTCGTTGTCGTCTTTAATAGTGAGACATGCGCCTTGAAGACTTACTGCGTATGCACATATCATTAGAGATTGAAAAATTTGTCAAATTTAATGATGTGCACATGTGCAGTAGGTCTCCAAGGCGCATGTGTCACTTTTAAAGACCGCAACGAACACTGCCCTTGTATTCGTTTGTGTTCCAACATTAGGTGGGCACACACGAGCGGACTTTTTAAAGGATCTGATCCCACGATCCGCCGGACCCGATCCTTTACGGTATCCACTAACACAGAACTGATAAATCTGGCAGATCAACGGATCAAGTCCGATGGCGGAACGGATCTCTACGTGTGTGGCGCAGAAACCGTCGTTTTTTGAAGGATTTGGTCCGTGGGATCAGATCTGTCGATCCTTTTAAA
Organism: Lydus trimaculatus; assembly: GCA_037414755.1. Taxonomy (NCBI): domain Eukaryota; kingdom Metazoa; phylum Arthropoda; class Insecta; order Coleoptera; family Meloidae; genus Lydus; species Lydus trimaculatus. The sequence goes on along the minus strand of JAZBGY010000169.1, from coordinate 55,977 downwards.
CGTGTTTAAAAGATCTACGGATTACTATAGTGGTTTGTTTAGAACGCATCACCATGGCCATGCCATACACGCAGGCTATTACGTCACGCTTGCAAGTTGCAAGGGATCAGATCCGTCCGTAGTTTCGTAACAGTGAACCGGATCCGTCGGATCAAGTTCGTCAGATCGTTCCTACGGACCCTTTCCTACAGTCAGCTTCAACACACACGGTCGGATATTTCAGCGGATTTGGTCCGAAGCGGACAAAATCCTTTAAAAAGTCCGCTCGTGTGTGCCCACCTATTGGTTTCATTGTCCGATCCACATAGTTTGCATCTCTTACTGTCTGCGTTGTTCAGTTTTTTCAGATGGTATCTAATTGGGCAATGCCCAGTTACAATCCTTAGTTCGCTCCTATTTAGATTGAGAAGCTTTCTATCATTCTTAGGCAAATCGTCATTAAACTTTTTTGTCTGTGGCATACTTGGACACTTTTGCGCTCCATTCTCACCCACGAATTTCCTGCCCTCTGTCGATCTTGACTAGTTCAGAGAAAGATTCAGGGTGTATAAATGGAGCCATAGCACCTATTCTTGCAAGGTTATTCATTACCAACGAATCCCTGATGCCCTGGCACCCATACAAGGATCAATTTATTGCCCTTGGTTCAGAGATTGACGACATTCCCAGACGGTTTTTGACTCAAGACTATAGGCCCTTTGGAGTTTTCAGCACCTGCCTGACTGTCTCTCACATTTCTTTGCATTCTCGTTCATGTTTGTTTTGCCATCCGTACTGTGTTTGCATTGTTTTGTTAGATTAGATATGGACGCGGCTTAATGTTGTACAACTTCGAATATGCACCAACGTGATCTGATCCAATAATACTAATATCATGATTTTATACCTACCGTTGTTCGTTACCAGTGCAGATGTGAGCACAAGCCGTATCACCACAATCACCTCGCTCTGTGGTATCCCCCCGCCCTCATCATGGTTGCGCGCATTTTTGTACAGCAACGAACAGAACATTTTGCACGGTACAGTTCTGCGTACTCGGTGTGGACCATGGACTTCGTATAGCGGTGGGGGGGAGTGTAGCCTACCACTTTTAGAGACAGATAGCTAGTGCCGGGGCAGTCCTATTCTTTCTAACTGATCGTGAGTCACGTGTTGCCATAGACGACCAATCGGTAAAATTCGGTAGATTGTACTACTATATAATATGTGTTAGAAAGAGACAACTTGCCCCGGCTATTAAAACTTGGTGTGTACGAAATTTCACCGTTGTTTAGTATAGGGATTCGGAGTCCATGGTGTGGACCCAGCTTTATTAAAATACGATTCTTATGTTACAAAGAGGTATCAAAGTCCGAAATACTGACATTTTGAGAGAACACAATAGATGAACATAATTAAGCCGGAAGCGACAAACCCCCAAATGAAAAATATAGCTTGTTCGATTAAGGATGAATCGATATGTCTGTTGAGCGATAAAATTTGTGGCACCTCTATAAGACGACCATACAATACTTTTAAATATAAATTTTAGGCTACAATCAATTTTTAAATAAAACATTCACTCTTTATTCCATAATTAATTTAATCAAACCAACTATTTCTTGTTTTTTTTCTTTTTGAAATTCACCATTTTACGACTATCACGATTCTTATTACCTTTCAAACGTTTCACAATCATAGCACGATAATTTACAACATTATCAATAATCGATTTATCATTGTCTTTATTACAATTTGATAATTCTAAGAAATCATTAGAATTACTAATTTGTGTAGAAGATGATGATGAATCTTGTGGTATAAAAACACGAATTCTACTATTATCACGATGTAAATGTAACGATTCCACATCAATCTTATCACGAATCTTATCAACATTATTATTATCTTTACTACCCTCATATTTTGTTTGTTTATCATGTAATTTATTAAAATACATATGACTGGATGGTATTGGATAATGTTCATATAGATTACAAATCATTTGATGTATTCGATTTGTTTTTAAATCATTTTGTTGCAGATTTTTACAACCAAATACAGCTGTTGTAATACCACAACAATCATTAATGATTTTTTTCAAATCATTCACAATCAATACGGGTATTCGATGATAAACAGCCATATCAATTACGTGTTGTACTAAATTTCTTGGTTGTACCTCATTTGCTATCAAAATTGAACCAATTTGTTGTTTTTCTATTGAAATCGTCACCGAATTTACACCAAATATTAAATTTGAACTAAAATAATAATAATGTAGAACAATTCGTTATTGTTTAAGATTATAAGATACAAATACCATTCTTTACGATCATTTTCTGTACGTAAATTCGTTGGATTACTGTAATTCTGTCGGAATTGTTTACGTTCATTTTTCGGTACATTTTTAATATCTTTATATGGGATTTTTGGTTGTTCTGGTCGTATTCTAGGTAAACATTCTTTTAACGTTTCTATTAAACAATTATGATCTTGTGTTGATAGTAAAGGCCTGAAAATATGGGATTTTTATAGTTTATTACGAATTTATCAAAAAAAAATTACCAATATGATTCATAAGGTGATGCTAGTACGGTTTTTATTGTTTGTTTCTTCTTTTTCTTCGCCGATAATGTATTTTTTTGTTGTTTTTTATTAATTGTTTGAGCTTGCATTGTTGCAAAAACAACGCACAATAATAATGAGGTTAAGTCAATAATTTTTTAGGTTAGAGCTACTTTTAATTACACGTCAAACTAGAGCTACTAATAACAGATAATTATGTTTATCAATTTTATTTCAACTATTTGATGATAATAGAATTTAAACTAAAAATATCGAATTCTATAATGACAATTGCCGCAATTTGATTTTGGAAAAATGTTTAGAAATTATATTTATAATTAATAAACTTGAGCGCTATCTTTAAAAAATCTTTAATGTATTACTGGTTGCCGTACCTACAAGGCAATATTGCAAAAGTTGAGTGGTTTCTGGAATGGTGACTTCAATGGACAAATTCGAAACTAATTTAGGACTCTCTTCATTTCTGTTCGGTTTAAAATACTTTATTGTAATGTTTTTGTGTTAAAATTACATCAATAACCGTGTGTTTTGTACCACACCACCTATAATAGGTGCGTTTTTCTATCGTGGTAAATGTTAGAAGTCTAATCCACTTCTCCATCACTACTAGAGATCACAGTGATATTAATGTGCTGTGATGGCGATATCGCTTCCCCTGACGAATTTTTGATATGTGCCAATAGTATTGAAATCTTAAATATGGGCGGGGCTAAAAAACAATCAGTGGCGTCAATAAAATTTTAAAAATTTACATACAAATAAATACGAAATTAAAACAATTCATGATTAATTGAAAGTATCATACAATAATAGATGTTAATTAATTAATTATTGTATGATACTTTCAATTGATAATAAATTGTTTTAATTTCTTATTTATAAACAAATTTAAAATCTATTCTCGGCGCTATTGAATGTCATTCTAAACAATCATGGCTGAAAGTTGAATACTATTGGCAATTATGCAAAGCGTAGCCGCCTCAAGGGCAGGTACGAAAACGAGCGATTTCCCCTCACAGCCCGAAAAGTGCGGCATTACTCTAGTGTTAGTAAGACAAAGGAACTCCTATTTACGAAAAGATACGTTCGGTATTTGAGCTACATTTAGAAATTTTACTATATTAGCGGCAATTTCAAAAACCACTTCCATAAATAGAATTTAATAAAGCAAATGATATGAAAACCAGTTCTTCTTCAACCTTTGATTTGCATTTTGTTGTTGATGATGTAGTAGTAAACGAATAAAATCCCATACACATCTTGGTTTTTCCCAAATTGTTGTAAATAAATTACGTACGAATTTCACATTTGAGAAACAACAATTGTTAAGATTTAAACGCAGAAATACTAGAAAAATGTTGAAATTTCATAGTGAAACTGTGTTATTGTTAATTCTATTATTAACAATTAATCGAATCTCTAGTGATTGTCGTAAAACATTCGTCATTTATTGTGATAAATTAAATGATTATTTAAATTATGAAACAAACACATGGCATCAATTAATTATTGGTAATCAAAATTCTAAACCAATCGAAGAATGGAGTTTATTTAATTTATGGCATTTTCTAACACAAGATTTAGAACAATTAGAATGGTTAACAATCAATAATCAATTACATGGTAAATTGAATGAGGTAATACGTTTAGATTGGAATCCAAAGAATTTGAAATATTTAAATTTCTATCGTAATAATTTAAATAATTTCCATCCATTCAATTTTCGCAATTTTCCATCATTAATCGAATTGAATCTTGTTAATAACAATATTAAACAAATTGTTGGCAATATAGGTACTATAAACGATGTTCATTTAACTACATTGGATTTATCTGAGAATCAATTAACCGAAATTAAAGATTATGCATTATATCAAATGAAAATTCGTATATTAATCATTAAATCGAATCAATTATCGAATATTGCATCGAATGCTTTGAATGATAGTTTGGAAATTTTACATTTAGATCACAATGAATTCACCTACATTCCTGATGATGGTTTAGAGAATTTGGTGAATTTAAAAGAATTAACATTAAGCCACAATCAAATCACATTATTAACGAAATTATCGTATTTGAAGAATCTAGAAATATTGGATATTTCTTATAATAAAATCAATAATGTACGTGCAAATTTCCAACAATTTCCCAAACTACGTCATATTGATTTAAGTCATAATCGTATCAAACAAATCGATTTTCGTCAATTAATACCACGTAATGGATTACCAATGAAGAAAATATCGGTTGCTTTCAATTATTTAACACAATTTGCGTATAATGAAAATGAATGGAAACAGTTTAATGTAACATCACCGATAACATTGATTTTATTTGGTAATCCATGGATTTGTAAATGTTTCAAAGAATTGGAAGTTTTGATTAAAGATTATCCATTCAAACGTAGTGAATGTGATTTAAATCTATTTGGTAATGGTCGTTTTCCATCTTGTGTTAATCAACAATTATGTCAAACTGCTAGTGTGGGATTTAATACAAAATTCTATGAGAGTTTCTTTAATATTTTAAATGAATCCAAAAAGTATTTCACATGTAATATTGATATGGATATGTTGGATTTAGAGAGGAACAATCGTGAATATGGTTTTGTTGGAATACCATTAACTGTACGAAATGTTAGCGGTCAATTAATTTCCGAATATTAAACGAACAATAAACAATAATGTTGAATTTTGAATTTGTTTAAGTTTTTCTACCTACCTACCTCTAGATGCGTTGCGTGTATTACTAGTTGCCGCCCTGTCAACACTATCTTCCTATCAGTAATAAATCACAAATTATTAGACAAAATTATTAAAAATAAACTGTAAACTTCAAACAGAATCATGGTAGGATAATTTTTGTGTGAGAAATAATGGAAAAATTGATACCACACAAATTATGTTGTGGTACTACAGCGACATTTAGTGATTTATGCAACAATATTTGGCGCGTTTTTCAAATTTATTCCCACATACAAATAAAATCGCCAATTGTTTGTAGAGGAAATCGATAATTTTAAATAGCATCTTACAGGAAACAATTACGCGTTATGTTTGCGATGTAAAACGCTTAAAAATTTCCGGTCTGATTCAGACAGACTGGGTAGACATGGATGTTGTTTCTACTAATTAAACATTTTTTTTTATTGGATATTGAACCAACAATAAATAATAATGTTGAAGTTTTTAACTTGCGCATCCAGTTTTTCTTATTTCAAAAATTTCCGAACAATACGCTTATAGAAGTGTTGCGTGTATTACTGGTTGCCGCCTTCTCATTGTTATCATCTCATCAATAATAAACCGTAAATTATTGTTAGAATTATCAAAAACTAATTGTCAACGTCTATAGTAATGATTAGGGAGCAATTTGTTGAATGAGAAATGATAATAAAATTGATTTGATACGAATTTTGGTGAGTTAAAGAGCGACATTTAGTGATTTATGCAACAATATTTGGCGCGTTTTTCGAATTTATTCCCACATGCAAATTAAATCGCCAATTGTTTGTAGAGGAAATCGATAATTTCAAACAGCATCTTACAGGAAACAATTATACGTTTTATATTTCCGATGTAAAACGCTTAAAAATTTCCAGTCTGATTCAGACAGACTTAGGTAGACGTGGATGTTGTTTCTAGTAATTAAACAATTATTATTTTTTGTTTTGAGTTAATTAACAAATTTACAGTTTAAAAATTAATTTATAGTAATGAATGTTAAATAAATTAATATTTTATTTAAACAAATGTAAAATTTATATTCAAATATGGTTTTATTGTAGAAATTTTTTGATGATTGTCGACATTTTACCGCTAATTGGATACGGTTTACTACCGGTTTCTTTTATTCATCTTCCTCTTACAATTTCTTTAACGCTACGTTTATCTATGATTTTTCACGTAAATAATTGGGTTCTATGTGTGCCTAATGGTGCCTATTTACACGTTGTTATGGTTTTATTTGATAGTAAAAAATCAAAATTCGTTTGCAACAAAATGTCAGAAATTCTCGGGAAAAATACGCAAAATTTCGGTAAAACCTTACCGAAACATCATCTAATGCAGAAATTATTAACAAATCTATCACCGACAAGAATCAATAAATCGATACAAACCGATTGTTATCCGAAATGTTGTCGGAATAAATTGCACAACAACAACAATAACAATGATCATGAAAAATATGTTAATTTGATGAGGCAGTTACGGGAAAAAGTCGAAAATCAACAAAAATTCGTACAGAAAAACAACAATAACAATAATGACGATGAATGGGGCGAAATTGACAGCAATTATGACAACAAATTTGTGAAATTTCCAAAAGAAACAAAGAGTGCCATGGAAACGTTGTTGGAGAAAGGAGGATTTCGTGGAAATCCCCCGGCATATTTCAAACAAAATCGCTAGTAATTGTGCCAATTTTTAAATAAATAATCCAAAAAAACAACACAATTAATTAATTTATATCGCCGACTAATTCGATGGTAATAAAAATTCGGTAAAAACCAGAGCATGATATTCACACCAATCTTCTGTACATATGTCTATAGTTTATCCATATCGGATTATATCGATATGGTCTGATAATTTTCGATATTATCAGATAATCTTGAATAAATCGTATTTTTTTGTGTCTAACAGTGCCATTCTATAGAAATACAACTGTTAGAATACATTTCCAAATAGTTAGAGCGTAGAAAATCTACGAGTGTTTAGAAAATTTTCAAAATTACCGCCATTCTACTACCAACTGAAACAAATTTAAATCAAAAACAAATTCAAATTTCGTTCAAATCTAATGAGAATTTATTCAACTTTTTGATCGTATCCGGTATAATAATAATAATAATAATGGATGTGATTGTATAAACTTTTGCCCCCTACTGTACTCATAGTAGCCCCCACCCCCGGTATATAATGCCGGTCACTTTATCTGCTCAGACGCAAACATTTCCACGACCATTTCGCTTCTTCTAGTGTTCGAATTTGTTTAAACAATAATAAACTATTGATTTTTACCAAATTTTGATTAACAATAATTGTAATTCGATCGAAATTAAGTTGAGTTTATGTGATCAAATTGTGCACAATTTTCATTAAATTATAATAATTTTCAAAAAAAAAAATTGTAAGTATTTTGTATTTATTTAAACAATTTTTTTGTAATAATAATAATAATAACAATAATAATTAACAATTTTTGTATTCGTTACAAACAATACTAAATATTGATTTTATCGCGATTCTATTCGAATCTAGTAGGCTATGATAATGACAAAAATTTATCATAGTCGACTTGGATCTTGTATATTATTATTCATTATTATTATTATTTTCACCTTTTACCTGTAATCTTGACTGGAAATAGACGAAACAAACCGGAAATTGATTATCATAAGAACAATACCTTATCCGTTCCTAACTAAAAGAGGGGTGGTGTCTCGGATATAATCTTTTGGAATACAAAAAACAATTAGGTAGAAAAAAAAAACGTGATTTGAATGAATTTTGATTTAAAACGACTAATTGCTATTGGTTGAATTATGAATTTTTGTTCATGTGATATGGAAACGCCCCTAAATGGCGTTTATCTTTTGAAAGAGGGTGGCAAATTTTCGATTTTTGTCATTTTGTAGTATACGTACAGTTGTATCCATAATTTTCTACACACACACAAACAATTAGATTAATTATAGCAAAACAACGAAAAAAACAACAGTTATAGAAATGAATGGAATTTCCACTTGACCTGTTCAATATTTTCCTTGTCTTGTTAAAGTAATTCAATAATAAAACCACAAAATACAAGATGGAAAACCACTACAGGAAGAATGTTTCGATATAAAACAGAACTTTGTTGATTAGATTGGAACTATTCCGAACACGACATCATCTCCAAATCGTACTTTAAAAACTTAATTGGTCCACTCTCATATTAGCAAAACATTCTTGTAATGATCTTGATCAACAAAACAAAGTAGCCATTTAGAGATGATGACAGTTTGCTGAATTGCACTTGAATCGCTTCAAAACAAGTAACTTCCCTTACTAAAGCCCAATTCCAGCTCCAGATACGTATCCGAGGCTCAGCTTCGTTTATAACTTCGTTAAACTCTCTCTAACTAAAATGGACCTTATCCACAGGGAACATAAGGTTGATTTACAGCAAAATCGACCATAAGTCTCCAATAAGGAACTGAAGCTAAATGTCGATTTAAGTGCGTGACAAGGTAAAATGAGTCTTATATTCAAGCATTATAAGGTTTACTTCAAGATAAAGTCGATGTTAAGTTGTGACTTTGTAATGCTAGCTAAACCGCGTTTAAGTTGAGGAATGGACGACACTTTAATAGATGATTCGACCAATAAAATAGTCGATACAAGCTTTTCGAGATGATGATTACAGATACCTGAATAGGATTAGAGCTTTAGGGAATGTTCACACGAATATATCTCAACCATTTTTTTCTTTTTGTATTAACAAATAAATCATAAAACAACAAAAAACAAGATTGCAATCTTTTGTAAGAAGATCTGTGCAATCTTTTCCCAAAATACCGTTAGAGAGAGAGACGTATCCTGTTTCTGTTTTATTTAAACAAATCATTAAAGTTTTGTTTTTTTGTTTTGTTTGAAATAAAATAATAAAAACCAAATGGTTGTTTCTTCTAATTCAGGGATGATGAATGGACTTTTTTTTTTTGAGGACAAGTTCAAGGTTACTAAATATTACAAAAATAGAAACACACCACTAGTGCCACTATATTAGAGAAGAGATGTGTGTAGATAGAGTGCCAAGGAATGTTTCTTTGTTGCTTTGTTTGTTTGTTTGTTTGTTGATTTCCAAAAATGGCGATAAACAAATTTTATAAATAATTAATTAACAAAAAATAGAGATAGAGGTAAACGTTCGTATCAAATAAGACTAAATTACAATTAATTAAAAAATCGAGCGAAAAGAAAGGGGGCGAATTCATCAAACCGTATCCAAATTATCTAGAATGTTATGATTTCGAAGTAAAATTTTTAATTAACTTGTATCATTACACTTATTATTATCATTAACACAAAACAATTAATTAATTTAATTACAGTGGCATATTGTGGTCTTTTGTGGAAGACTCCATTCCAGACGGCCCCCCCTGATCATTGCTGTTTCTCCTTTTTACAATAATCATTGTTTTTCCACCACTTTTCATTCATTTCACATATGTTTAAACATGTTAGAATTGAAGATAAAAGCATACACGTATAGGTGAACGACATTGTATTTACCTCAAGGCCACTATTATCTCTTCAACAATATATTATAGCAACAATAGTTGGGGGGTTTTTATAGAAAAAAATCACATTCCACCATTACCACACCAACAACATTTTGCAATTATTTTATTTTATTTCAGTACAGTTAGATGATTTCCATTTGATTATTCAAAATATGTTGTTCTTGTTTTATTAATAAACGATCCGGTTGTGTTGTTTCTCTAATTTATAATTATTTATTTATATTGATAAAACATGCATATAACTGTTTATTATACTCGATAAATATGTTAATTTTATGATAATTCTGATGGAAATAGGAAATTTCTTAATTTTTTCCAAATTTCAATATTATAGTCGGTCAAAATTGACTTGACTAAATCAACCTACAAAACAAATAAACAATACTAAATAAGATTCCAATAGTTTAGTTTAAAGATGGTTCTCAACGAAGCCTACCTTAACCCTATGGGCTAATTCGACTAACGTCAGGGACGCCAATGATCCATCCAATGTTAGTAGAGCGGCAATTTTTTTTAGCTAGAACGTTCAAATGTATCAACTCACATTTATGCTCAATTTTAGTCCAAAAAAAATTAACTTTAAAGTCGGCTAAATTCAACGCTTAATCAAGGTACAAAGTTATCCATTGATCTAGCGTTCACATTTTTATCTATGTTCGCTAAATCCAAGAAGTTTTTCCTTACGGTTGTGTTCACTTTCCCAAAAATCATTTCATACATTGAAAGGCAGTCTTTTGCCACCATTGCCCCTTCCTTTACTGACTTGTAAACAAAGGATATGTCATTTTGTAGATGAGGAGTCTTTGAATTGTGAATCTAGCAAACTGTGTGATTTTCGTTTCCCAAATGTTCCCAGTCGATACCTTACGTACCCAAAAATCTTTTTTTTGTTTCGTTTTGATGACAGAAGCCATCAAAACGTACCAAGAGTCTCCAAAAGATGAGTTTTTGCAAACAAGAGCACAAAGAAAAATGTTTTATTTGCCTTAGTTTGGACTGCATATTCTTTCACTGATTTGTAGGTATCTGATATGTCATTTTGTAGATGAGGAGTCTTTGAATTGCGAATCTAGCAAACTGTGTGATTTTTATTTGGGAAATAGTGTTGTATCTCCCAAATGTTCCCAGTCGATACCCTACCTACCCAAAAATCTTTTTTACGTTTCGTTTTGATGACAGAAGCCATCAAAACGTACCGAGAGTCTCCCAAAGATGAGCTTTTGCAAATAGGAGCACAAAGAAAAATGTTTTAATTGCCTTAGTTTGTTTGGATTGCACATTCTTTCACTGATTTGTAGGTATCTGATATGTTATTTTGTATATGAGGAGTCTTTGAATTGCGAATCTAGCAAACTGTGTGATTTTTGTTTGGAAAATAATGCTGTATCTCCCAATGTTCCCAGTCGATAGCCTACGTACCCAAAAATCTTTTTTACGTTTCGTTTTGATGACAGAAGCTATCAAAACGCACCAAGAGTCTCCCAAAGATAAGCTTCTGCAAAGAGGAGCACAAAGAAAAATTGTTTAATTGCCTTAGTTTGTTTGGACTGCACATTCTTTCACTGACTTGTAGGTATCTGATATGTCATTTTGTAGATGAGGAATCTTTGAATTGCGAATCTAGCAAACTGTGTGATTTTTGTTTGGCAAATAATGCTGTATCTCCCAAATGTTCCAAGTCGATACCCTACCTACCCAAAAATCTTTTTTACGTTTCGTTTTGATGACAGAAGCCATCAAAACGTACCAAGTGTCTCACAAAGATGAGCTTCTGCAAATAGGAGCACAACGAAAATTGTTTTAATTGCCTTAGTTTGGACTGCACATTCTTTCACTGATTTGTAGGTATCTGTTATGTCATTTTGTAGATGAGGAGTCTTTGAATTGCGAATTTAGCGAACTGGGTTATTTTGGTTCGGTAAATAGTTTTGATGAAGACTTTATCTCCCAGATGTTCCCAATCGATATCCTAAGTACCCAAGAATTTTTTTTACAGTTCCTTTTGATGACAAAAACGCACCAAGAGTCTCCCAAAAATGAGCTTCTACAAAAAGGAGTACCTACAAACAAAAGTGTTTCAATTGCGTTATTTTGTTTGGACCGTCTGGTCAATGGTACAGCTCATCATTTAGTAGTTTTGTGTTTTTTGTGTCGAAAATTCTGAAGATTTATTCTATTAGAAAACGTAAAGAGGTGTGATGTTCATCTTTTAAAACGCATTTTCTAGAGTTGTAGAGGGTTTATTGTATTAGAGGCAAGTTGACCAAAATCAGTTTGTTGCAGTATATCTACACATAGTTGATTTTTCTACAAATTCCCTACTTTTGCCGTAAATTACTTCATTTATATGAAGAAAAAAAAATTTGAATATTTCTGCAATCTTTTGGACTTTCTCTTCCTTTTTATCATCCTCCCAATAATAACCTCCTTTCTATACTGATTTATAAATGACAGAATACAGTCAAATAAATAATTGTTTTGATTTTATTGAAATATCTGTCAAAAGATTGTCAAAAACAACAACAACAACAAAAACGTATTTTTTACAGGGAAAAATGAACGGAATCAATGGCCATCATGCCAATGGCGCCGATCTAAATGGTTGTAATGGTGGTGGTGGTGATATTTTAACACAAAACCAACAAAAAGGTTGTTGGACAATTGGTTTAATCAATTCGAAATATCGTTATCTAACAGCTGAAACATTTGGTTTTAAAATTAATGCAAATGGTGCATCATTAAAAAAGAAACAAATTTGGACATTAGAACCGGATAGTAGTAATGCTGGTGATAGTAAGCAAATCATCATCAATTGATAACAATTTTATGATAATACAAAATAAATTATTTCTTAGGTATGATTTATTTACGTTCACATTTAGATAAATATTTAGCTGTTGATTCATTTGGTAATGTAACATGTGAGAATAATGAAAAAGAATCAGGTAGTAAATTTCAAATTAGTGTTGCTGAAGATGGTACAGGCCGTTGGGCATTACGTAATGTTGTACGTGGTTATTTTTTGGGTGCATCATCTGATAAATTAACATGTACAGCAAAAATACCAAATGATACCGAATTTTGGCATATCCATTTAGCTGCACGGCCCCAAATGAATTTACGTTCAATTGGTAGAAAACGTTTTGCACATTTATCAGAGAATTTAGATGAAATACATGTTGATGCAAATATACCATGGGGTGAAGATACATTATTTACATTAGAATTTCGTTTAGATGAATCTGGTAAATATGCAATACATACATGTAATAATAAATATTTATCAATGGGTGGTAAATTAATTGAACAATGTACAAAAGATTGTTTATTCTCTGCTGAATATCATAGTGGACAATTGGCATTACGTGATCGTAATGGTGCTTATTTAAGTCCAATTGGTTCAAAAGCTGTATTAAAAACACGCTCAAATACTGTAACAAAAGATGAATTATTCTCATTAGAAGATTCATTGCCGCAAGCTAGTTTTGTGGCTGCATTAAATTCGAAATATGTGTCCGTTAAACAAGGTAAGTCCAAGTAAAATTCAAATCTGTCCTAGACGGGATTCGAACCCGCGCCACCAAAGCGATTCGGATGATAACAGACTGCAAACTTGGGTTCAAATCCGGTTGAGGGTTGTTAATTTTTTTATACTTTTTTTGTATAGTTTGCGTGATAATTACGGTTTGAATTGTTACACGCTTTACAGATGTTGTTGTCTATTTGATTGAGAGTAAAGTCGTGAATTGTTTAGAATTTAAACTGGGACATTCTATATACACGGAAGTTTCTATCGTAATAATGATATTTTTTACAAATCGATAGGTTAACAGCACAAAGTTCTTCTATATTGATCTTATACAGCTGTTGTTTGAAATCCGTTACTTTTGTTCAAATATTAATCGTTACTTTCTAACTATCATAATTAAAATGTTGGGTCAATTTTCCGATTTAATAATAATTAATTAATTGGTTAATTGAAGTAGACGATTCTATTAACATCTGCAATATCATTTGATTGATGATGATAACAGCTGGATGTCTTTTTTTTTGTTAAAGTCTCCAACCAAGTTGCCAACAACGGTTTATTATCCATTTTTTGTTGCTTGTTTTAATGATGGAATTAATCCAGTTAAACTTTAACCTGTTGGGTTAAAAGTTTCTATAAAGAAAACTAGTCTTGATTTTGTTGTTATTATTGTTGTTGGTGTGTTGTGATTCTCTGGATTGCAGACGTCCTTGGGATTATTCAGAGGGGTTTCCTGCTAGTCCCTATAGTTCTATACAACTGTCGGTTATTGATTGTTTGGTAAATGGTTATCCCCTTGTCGTCTCGTCTCTTCTATCGTCTATCCCTCAAATATCTGGACTTTTATACACAAAAAATAATTGTTTTTTAAAATAAAATCCATCTATTGTTTCTCTTATTAATTGTTATTTTAAACAATTGAAACTATAATAATAAATTAAGAAACAATAATATTGAGTGAAAACAATGAAATTATCATTTGTTTGTTCTTATCATAAAACTTTTATAGGTTAAAGAACTTCCTTTTTACAATGATAAATACGTATTTATTTTAAATTGTTATTAACTGTTATTATTAATTTATAAAAAAAAAAAAACCAACAACCGATATTTCATATTGTCCATCTGTTGATTAGATCATCAACATTTACCAGATTTTTTAAGAATAACAACATGAGAAGATTATAAGAAGAGAAATAACAAGAAGATACCGTTTTGCTCTCATTAAAATCAAATCTATTTAATAGCGCATTCTTTAAATAACAGAAAATAGAGACAAATGTAGCTTTCTACTTTATAATAAATCGAAAAAGTTTTCAAGTGAACCGCCAGGATTTGAACCCGGAACAACTGAACTAGCCACCAAACGTGTTACCCAATTGCGTGAAGAAACTGTATCCAGTAGAGGATTTTGATTTGAAAAAAATATGGTGGATGCGCCACGTTTTATGTAAAAAACCCGTGGTAGTGTCTTTGGTACTTTAAAGTAGAAGAATTATTGATATTCTTTACAAAGCATTACCTCTATTTCTATCTTCTGAATTTTGGATTTTGTACAGGATGGGGCGGTTAAAATTCTTTATCACTATTCGATATTCACAGATAATCACTCCAAAACAATAAAGCTTATCAGCATTAGCAAGAGAAGCGAGTTCTTGGATACTGAATATGTTCTCTGGAAAATTGGGTACTTTTCCAACAGTTTCCAGTATCCACAATGATAATTATGGTTGTAACCCCTCAGTAACTCCCTAAAGAAGTTGTAGACGATATCTAGCAACTGTTGTTTTGCACTGTAAGCTAGTGGTTTTGGGTAAAATTCTTCCACGGGCCTCAAGAAATGACGTTTCATTATAATAATAACGACGTCAAGGGTCATTACCGGCTCCAGAACACCCCACGTCCCAGTAATTTGTTCTTGCTGAATCACCCTCTTGTCGGGCCTAGTCTGCTGACGGTCATCATTTCTTAGATCAAAATTTGTCTGATTGCGAGGTGACCTTAATACACAGTTCCCTATAATTATTACATGCTTTATAATTGCTCAACAAGGTTGCCAAATGATCTAAAAACCGACAAAAAATACAATAACGATCGAGATAGAGATCAATATTCGTTTTTTTTTTGTTGTTGTTGTTTTGTTTTGTTTGTCAAAAACACGCATGACTGAATAATTACTTATTTTGAAATAAGCTGATTAACAATAATTCTCTGCATAATAACAATAATGCAACAAAACGAAAAAAAACAAAAAAAACAACGAGAATTAATAAATTTTAGGATTGCAAGGTAAAATTGAATTTGTTTTTAAAATTATTCATTGTTTTGAAAGTTGTGTGGTTTTTTCCCTTCTATTTGTTATAAATTTTCTGGTAAATTGTTGTGACAAAAGTTATAGTTTTTTTTTCCGTTGGATAATCGGTTCAACAATTATTAAAACAAATACAGGAGAAATCATATATTATAGTTTAATTAACAAGGATTCTTTTCAATTATAAAACGGCTGGTTGCTTTGAGATAACAAGCAACAATTTACCGAGTGTAACGAAAAAGAACCAAGAAACCCATTAAAATTCATAGAAAAAGTATAATTCCACCGCGCTGAGATTCGAACCCGGTACCTTTAGTGTCCCAATAGTCGTGTTACCTAATGTCTAATTTTTTTTTGGTTGTTGTTGTGTAGGTGTTGATGTGACAGCCAATCAAGATGAGATCTCTGATCATGAAACATTTCAATTAGAATTCGATTGGAATACAAAACGTTGGTATATACGTACAATGCAAGATAAATATTGGACATTAGAAACTGGTGGTGGTATACAAGCATCAAATGATAAAAAAACATCAAATGCATTATTTGATTTAATATGGCAAAATGATGGTAGTTTAATATTTCGTGCAAATAATGGACGTTATATAATAACAAAACGTTCCGGTCATTTATATGCAACATCAGATATAATTGATGATAATTGTAAATATTATTTTTATTTAATAAATCGTCCAATATTAGTATTGAAATGTGAACAAGGTTTTGTTGGTTATAAAATACAAAATAATAATTTCAAATTGGAATGTAATAAAGCAACATATGAAACTATACAAGTTGAACGTGGCGAAAAGGGCATTGTCTATTTTAAAGGTAATTTATTGCTAAGCAAACTATACTAAATGACACCAAGAAGGGGGCAGGAATTTTTTGATCAAAATTGCCAGGAACATTTAACTATTCAAAGGTAGAAGCGCCCTTTGAGGCATCGTTTCTATCAGATCTTCTATCGATTTCCTCTTGAGGTATTATGTCACAGGTAACCTGTAATTCGTGCTGTAGAGCTTGCAGGTTGCAGTAAGTTGTTAAGTCTTCTCCCCAAAATGTCCCAAACATGCTCGATGGGCGAAAGATCGGGAAATCGAGGTGGCCATGGTAAGAGATTGACATTACCCTCTGCAAATCGGTCGACAGAACCTTTTGCAATATGAGGACTGGCATTATCCTGTTGGAAAAGTGAGTCTTCCAACTGTCCAAGAAATGGAAGAATATGAGGTTCTACCACCTAATCCACATATCGCAAGACCACTCCCATAAGTTCTAGCACCCCATCCAGAATCCTCACAGTTTAGTGCAAAGACCTAACAACAGAAAATGCAACATTCCGCACGTCTTCATCTGACCCTCACACGTCCATCATGCATCCCCAAACAAAATATGTTATCGTTTAATAGTTGAACGTTTCTGCCAAGTATGGTTAAGAAATTCCTACGCCCTTCTTGGTGTTGCAATTTCCATGTCATTGATTGAGTACCAATATAATCAACGAAAAAACTTTTAGGACAAAACAACAAATATTGGCATGTGGATAGTGAAAGTATTACAGCTGATTCGGATACACCAGAAGGTTTCTATTTGGAATTACGTGAACCAACACGATTATGTATAAAAACGGCAAATGGTAATTATTTAACAGCTGGTAAAAATGGTGGTTTTCGTTTGGGCGATTCATCAATTGAGAATGCTACCCAATGGGAATATTAAAAACAATAATAATGCTTCATATATATATACATATATACAGGTTGAGACAGTTCATCTAGGGACATAGGAGAAACGACAAGAATCGGAACAGTCTTCGTCTGGTCGTCGCAAGACTGTACTATGTTCCTAGATGAAATGTCTCAATCTGTATTCAGTTTTTTCTCATTTATTTATTGTATTATTTATCATTTATTCATTGTTTCTTTCTGTTTCTTTTATTAAAAAAATAATAATAAATTAAAATAAATATTTTTGTTGATAATTTTTAGGGATTAATGTGATGTTATCGTGGAAATTCGCCCATTAATTTAAGCAAATAAATGACTGCCAAATAATATTCTTTACAAAATGATGATAATATCCCCAATAATGATAACGAATTTTTTATATTTGCTCTTTTATATAACAATTTTTTACATATGCATATTTAATATATTTATATATATAGGGTTTTTCTACGATGTGTATGTATATAATGGAAAATCATTTGTGTCGCAGATGTTGTTTTATTTGTTTTTCTTTAAAGAATTGTCCAATACCAGATAATGCATTTAATAATAATAATAATAATGATAATATTTATAATTCTTATCTTAATTATATATTATTAGAATTTAGAAGATCTATGTACTTTTAGCTTATAATCACACCCTTCTTCATCGTCTTTGTATATCATTTCTCCCATTTTTTTTTGCCCCCTTTTTGTATGATAAATGTAGCATTGGTATTATAATAAAAGTTCATATAATCAATCAGCAGTCAATCTTCTTCTTTGTTCCAATTTTCTACACCTTTACACTATCCTAGCTACACGCTAGACCAAATCTACGAAGACTTCTCATTTTACTATATTTGGGTGGCCAGTTGTGAGTCTATTTGGTAGTTGAAGTCTTGTAGGAAGAGGCTATGAAATACCGGAATCATATGCTACAGAATTTCTAGGAAATATGCTTGACATACCCAGTGATGGCAAAACGGATCAGACCAGAGGTAGCCGAAGTGAGCGATACCATAGTTCTCTGGGGCCTACTGGAACGATCTAAGAAGGCGGTAGTAGCATTTCGAGCAATTTTTGTTTTAATAGTACCCCTCTGTGTTACTGTATCTTTAGAAAAAACAGATTTGCCGGCACGAGGGGGCATGCAGCATCATTTGTTTTTCTACAAAACGCAGGGTAGGCCAATTAAGTTTGGACACTTGTGATTCAAACCGAAATGATAACAAAATACTAGGCTCTTTAATTAAACACAGCAGCCAAAGAGCACCCAGTGATGGCAAAGAGTTAGACCAGAGGTTGCCAAACTAATTAGGCGGTAGTAGCTTTTCTAGTAATTTTTTAGTTTAATACTCCTATATGTATTATTGCATCTTTCTGTATGTCCATTGAGGAGAGGAAGATTTACAGGCGAGAGGAGAGCACTGATAATAAGTGATTTTCTTCATATAAAGCTGACAGTAGCTCATATAAGTTTGAGAACCTCTGATTTGGACGAACCTTTCTTCAAAATTAAGTGATAACAAAATACTGTGGATCGCTTCTGAGGATAGACTCTATCTTGTCCTATTTGTTTGTGTTTTGAATCCGTGAAATCTTTCTCGAAGAGCCTGGATAAAATATTTTCGAAATCTATAAACCTAACTGGTCTACGTCAACCTTTCCCATTCTGTTTCAAGCTTGGCAAAAAAACCGGTTATTGAATTACTGCTTCCACATCAAAAAAGTAGCCGTTTTACTCAACTTCTTGTCCTTAAAACTGATGTCAAAAATACTAAAACAGTTCCCTAAGCCTGTCAAAAGTGACCGAATGCTCAATTATGAAGCATTCCATAAATTTACTATAACAACAGATGCCATACTATTCAAAAGATTGTTTATAGGAAGTCCTACACGGATTAATTATGATAAAGGCTTTTTAAATTGAACCGTTTGCGTACAATTGTCGTTAACTCTAGATTTGTTTTATTGACGCCAAAAGGTTACGTTCACAACCAAAATTTCGAATGCTTTCTCTAAAAACGTGCACATTCTTTTGGAGGGATGTACAGGGTGAGCTACATTAGAGGAAACACAAAAAAAAGACGAGTTTCTTATAATATACAGTTGCGTAAGTCACGTGATGTTTTACTATTATTCACTTAGAAATACACAGGCAGTTGATACGGTCGGTGTTCGGATGAGGTGGTGGGAGTTCCATAACAACATGTAAATAGCATATGAATTGTAGAAGTGGGGGACGGTGACGCAGTTCCCGATCGATGTAGTTCTTTCGGAATTCTATTCGAGCGCTCACGTTTTTCTAATGTTTATATCACGTGACGTACGTTACTAGTACATATTGGACAACAAGTGTAGATCTCTCTTTATCATACGTAGGTTATAAATAATTATTAATAGTATTTCACCGCAGCCTTGTCAATGTCAAGGTCGACAACATTCTATCCAATTTGTTCAATTCTAACTACTTCACAATTGTAGAATCTTCTTGTGACAATATGGCAATTTATTTGTTATCAAATAATCACCAATATTTTGATATTAAAATGTACATAATGATTACAATTAAAACCGGAACGTATATTCTATAGATACACATCCTCCTATACTTATAACATTAATTAATTACATAAGCTTTGAGGTCAGCACTAAATTGAATTCGTAATGGTGTTGTATTGGCAAACTATTGCATTTTAGTACTTGTTTAGCATCAAACATTGGTGGTTGGTTGGTTGGATCAGATCTATATATTGTTCTGTGGAAAGTAGATCAATAAATGTGTGTTTTTGCAACAATTATTGATTGAACAATACAATAGAATGGAACCACCAAGGAAACAACGTAGTTTCTGCCATCACGCCCGAAAATATTTTCGGGAATATTCAGAAGTTACCGGTATTCATGGTTTAAGATATGTTATCGAGAAACGATCAAGAACCGAAAAGTAAGTAGATTCCACTCTTAAATTAATTAATTAATTACAAGTAAATTGATCAATTTTAGAATTATTTGGATTGTAATTATGTTGGCAGCACTGATTTCTTGTGTTTATATGATTTATCAAATTTGGCAAAAATATATCGATAGTCCTGTAGTTGTTAGTTTTGGTACAATTGAATTACCAATTAGTGATATCCCATTTCCGGCTGTAACAATTTGTTTAGAATCAAAAACTGATACTTTAAAATTTGATTTATTACAAAATCTACAAAAAATCAATAAAACTTCCAATTTAACATGGGAGGAGTAAGTATTGATTTAGCACCAATTTTTGTAGCTAATTGTAATTTGTAAAAATTCCAGAAAACGTAATCTATATGCGCTAACATTATTATGCGATCTTTCAACAAATACAACATTTGAAATGGATCAAAATGATTTTTATCGTAGTATAGAGGAGGTATGTATGAGAAACGCATGCGCAAATCTTCTACGCATGCTCATTCGTATCGTTTCCAGCTACAACCCGATTTTACTGAGACGTTCGTTTTTTGTACATGGCTGGGACATACGATCGATTGTAAAGACATCTTCACACCAATATTCACAGATGAAGGTATCTGTTATTCGTTTAATATTTTAAATAAAACGGAAATGTTCTATGAAAATCTGTAAGTTGTATTGATTTTTTTGGAGAAAAATTGAATAATTCCCCAAATTTTAGTATACCCTATTGGAATTACTATAATGTGAATGCATCATCCGAAAAATGGAGTATCCAAGAAGGCTATAAAGATTCCGATTTAAATACATATCCATCACGGGCTCTATTATCTGGACAAAATGCCGGATTAGGTGTTTATTTATCCACATTCATGCCGGGCGTTGATTACGCCTGTAAATCATCGTTACAAGGATATCGAGTTAGTATATACGACAAGTGGAAGATTCGAGTTCAAACCCGGTTGATGCTCTCTTTTTTTGCTTCGTTTTAGGTATTGTTACATAATCCACTCGATATTCCACGTCCAAGTAAAGATTATTTCCGTGTACCATTTGCACAAGCTGTTGTTGCTGCTGTACAACCGAAATTAGTTACAACATCGAATAAAATTAAAAATTATCCAATCGAAAAACGTGAATGTTTATTTATTGAAGAAAGAAAATTGAAATATTTCAAAATTTATACACAAACAAATTGTAATTTGGAATGTTTGAGTGATTATGTTTTAGAAGGTTGTGGATGTGTTGCCTTTTTCATGCCAAGTAAAATATTTATTGAAAAATAAATTCTATAAATATATGTAAAACCGGAATCGTACGGCGGCGTGTGATTCAGCGAGCCACAAGACTCGGCGAATCACGCGTTATAGCCACGCCAGCCATTTGTCAATAAATTTGGTGTAAATCAAAGAGAAGGCGCGCCATTTTGGGCTCGGCTCGTTATACGTAGGAGTTCGTCACACTTCAGTAGCGTTTAGGTTGATAAATGTGTTCTTAACTGAACTAAACTGCACCCCAGTACTCACAAGACTCGGACAAGGGCTAAACCAACAAGAATTACACACCAGGAACTCACATGCGTAGTGGGAATATCATCCCCCAGCCAGACTCGGTGAATCACGCGTCGTGAGATTCCGGCTTTAAACGACATGACAAATCTCGATCTTAATCTCTATGGTTCGGGGTGGGGGATCGAGATTGAGACGACGATTTGTTCAGAATTGCACTCAACTAAATTGTAAACAAATTGCAGGATATAATCATACCAGAATTTGTGATAACAGCCAGACTGCATGTCTTGATAAAGCTGAAAGTATCCGTATTTTATTTTATTGAAAAAAAAACTATATTTACAAATTGTTTTTCAGGTTATTTGAAAATTGAAGAATTACAAAATCGTCTAGCTGGCAAACCGTTACGTTGTAATTGTAAACCATTATGTACAGATTTACGTTATGATGTTGAAACATCACAAAGTGATTATAGTTTTAGAGAAATAACAAGAGCATCTAAGACTAATGATATTATTGATTTTTGGGCTGATAATGTTAATATTTCAATTTTATCAATTTCGTTCAAATCAGAACAATTTCTAATTTGTGAACGTAATGAATTATATGGTATTTCAGATTTAATATCAAATTTTGGTGGTTTAATTGGTTTATTTACTGGATTCTCAATGATAACACTAGTTGAAATCATTTATTTTCTAACATTAAGAATTTATTATAATGAGAAATTATTTGGACATTGGGCTGGACCACCAGATTAAAGCATCTTGAACGAAATCATCCTCACCGCTGATGCTGTTGCTGCTGCTACTGCCGCCATATAATAAACGCTACATGAAAATATTGAATTATTGTGTTTTATTACTGAAAATATACGCTTCTCTCCCACCTAAGTTCAATTATATTAACCTAAATCATATTTACAATAAGTCTATTTTTAATTAAAAAAAAATACAGCCAGCAATTGCCAATTATTGTCGTTAATGAGGCCATTTAAATTTAGTAATGAATGAACGCCAACAGGTTTAGAAAAACGCACGCCTATTTAAAACTGTAATTGCATGAAAAACTGCCCGTATACTGATAGCCTCTAATGTTTCTATCATGTGACTTACGTTTATCTTAATCCCTACTCTATATAAGCCGTCCACAGGACAGCTACTTGCGCAATAAAGATAGAACGTCGTACGGTGTCCACGCGTGCTTTTAGGGTTTGCACGGTATACCGTCTTGCCGTCTACACATCCGGGCTTTCGTATACAAATCGGTTTGCACAAGTAAACCCACGGTAAAGCGTGTAGGTACGTGTAAACGGTCCTTTAAGCGTTGCAACGTTTGCTCAAGCTGCATTTTTACGGTTTCGACGGTATACCGTCTTGCTGTCCACACGTATGGACTTTCGTATGTATACAAACCGGTTTGCGCCAGTAAAGCAAAGGCGCAGTTGTGCGGCTGAAATAAAAAGGAGCGTTATTGTGTTTCGACCTTAAGCGCATGTAAACATGATTACGTAATACGTATGAATTATGTCTATTTTTACAATAGTCGGTTGTTATTATTGAATAAGAAACAATGATGACAGAACGTAGCGATAATGTTCATGTATTTGATTGTCTGAATTTAGAAAATAAACAAACGGAAAATTGTAATGAAAACATTGTCGAATATGGTGATTTAACTGGTATACATGGTATACGATATTTGACTGAAAAACGAAGTCGTCCTGAAAAGTAAGTCAATTTTCACAATTATTATTCATATATTCAGTGGTAATGAAATTACAACACCAAGAACGGGGGTAGGAATTTCTTGACCAAACTTGACAGAAATGTTTCTTTCCCCGAG
Source organism: Lydus trimaculatus (assembly GCA_037414755.1). NCBI lineage: Eukaryota > Metazoa > Arthropoda > Insecta > Coleoptera > Meloidae > Lydus > Lydus trimaculatus. The sequence goes on along the minus strand of JAZBGY010000169.1, from coordinate 32,259 downwards.
ATGGTAGAATCCCATATTCTTCCATTCCTTGGGCAATTGGAAGACTCACTTTTTTCCAGCAAGATAATGCCCGTCCTCCTACTGCAAGATGTTCTATGCATCGATTTGCAGTGTGTAATGTCATGGCCACTCCGATTTCCTGATCTTTTGCCCATCGAGCATAGTTGGGACATTTTTGAGAGATGACTGCAGCCTTCGCAGCTTTGCAGCACGAATTACAGGTTGCTTGGGACACAATAATTCAAGAGGAAATCGAAGAGGAAACGATGCCATGAAGGGTAGGAGCGTTTGTAGCCAATACAGGGGACCAACCCATTACTAATCAATTGCTGCGATCTTTTAAAATTCCTACTGCCTTCTTGGTGTTGCAATTTCCCTATGATTGAGTTATTGATTTTTCAAAAAAATTATTTCAGGATTATTTGGTTTATAATTGTATTATTGGCAATAATCGGTTGTTTTTATATGATTTACGATATACTCTACAAATATTTAAATAGTCCTGTATTGGTGACGTTTGGTGTTAAAGAAGTACCAATTTTCGAAATACCATTTCCAGCAATTACAATCTGTCCAATCGCTAAAATACCAAAGAATTTCCTTGATTATTATGCAATCATCACAAAACACATAAACCGACAGAATTTAACGGAAATCGAGTAATTTTATTTGTTGATTTATATTTATAAAATTATTGAATAAAACCCTATTTTTATCCAATAGAAAAGAATATTTGAGTTATACTGAATTAATATGCGAGTCAACTGAAACATTAGAACCACCAATTGAGTTTCCACCGATTGAAGAAGAAAAATTTTATCAATTTCTACAAGATGTAAATATATTGAATTTAATTTGATAATTTTAACGAATTGTTGAAATTTCAGGCTGACAGTCGTCTATTACTCGCAAAAAGTTGCGTATTCAAAGGAAAACTTCAAGATTGTGACGAGATTCTCCATAAAACCCTAACAGATGAAGGCATTTGTTACACGTTCAATATACAAAATGGCGATGAGATTTTTCGCAATCGAAATCCACCATTTCTCGATTATTATAATGTAAAGAATTCATCACAATGGACAATAGAGAATGGTTATTATCCAAATGTTGGTATAGAAGCATATCCACAGAGAGCACTATTTTATGGTGCTGATGATGGTTTTACAATTGTTTTAACACAAAGTCAAAATGATGCTGAAAAATCATGTCCAAGTGGTATAAATGGTTTTCATATACATTTACATAATCCATCAGAAATACCACGTTTAGGACGTGGTAATAGTTTTATTTTACCAACAAATCAAATGATAATAGCTGGTGTAACACCGGAATTATTAACAACATCAGACGATGTCAAATCTTATACAACAGAACAACGACAATGTTATTTTCAGGATGAAAAACAACTGCATTATTATAAAATTTATAATCAAGTCAATTGTAATTTGGAATGTTTAACAATTTACACTTATCAAAAATGTGGTTGTGTTGAATTTTTCATGCCAAGTAATACCGAAAATAATTCCATATTGTTTTTCAATCAATAAACAAAGAAATTTTCAGGAGATTCAAATGTACCGCTCTGTCAACCGAATCAAACGGAATGCGTCTCAAATGCGGAAGGTAAGATGAGCGTGCGCAATTCTTAACTTTAACGTTAACGTGGATGTTGTATATGATTTTCAGAAAGTCTGAAATTCGATGAGAATATCTACAAGAATTTCAGCTGTGATTGTAAACCGTTATGTAATGAATTGAATTACAATATACAGTTATCACAAAGTAAATATAATTGGCAGAATTTCTTCAAACATAATCAAGACGAAATTGAAGAATATACAGAGTAGGTCTTTGATTAATCGGTTTATTATTATTATTATTATTATTATTATGATTTTCAGTGTTTCAATGTCGCATCTTACGATTTATTTAAAATACGAACAATTCCTGAAACAAGAACGTAACGAATTGTATGGTGTTTTTGATTTAATTTCGAATTTTGGTGGTTTATTAGGTTTATTTACCGGATGGACATTAATATCAATTCCTGAAATTGTCTATTTCTTATCATTAAGATGGATTTGGACTAAACGCATGGCTAAATCTAATAAAAATTATTAATTTATGTATTTTTTTTTGTTTGTATTGTTTGTCCTATTTTAGAAATTTGCAAATAAAACTTAAATCTGCATTCAATAGATTTTTGATAAACAAACACTCACCCTTCCAGATCCTAAAAACCGCTGCTCAAAAGGCACACTCTTTTAAAAACTATCCAATTTCTCAGCTGATTGAGGCAAATTGTTTAGCAACTATGCAAAAGCAACAGTTGATCAAAAATGCAAACAAAACTGCTCAATTGAAGCAAAGTCGCCTCCCCAAAGCCTTACTGAACTTAAAAAGAATAGAAACCAAAATTAGCCCTTAATTTGCATACACACGAAAATCGATAAGGAGTTGCAAAAACTGTAATTTGTAGAGCTAGGACAAAAAGTAACCTAAGAGACAATTTTGGATACAAATCTGCACTCAAGTATTTATTCCGGCGATTTTGGAAATTTGCAAATAAAGCTTAAATACGCATACAAATATTTCATTCTACATATTTTGGATCCCAAAGACCACTGCCCAAATAGCACACTCTTACAAAAACTATCCTGAGAAGTCTCAGTTGGCTAATTATTCCAGCTTCTCAGCAAATCTGCTCATTTAGAAAAAAACCGTTTGATGCCGATCCTATTCCACTTTTTTGGTGGATGCGCCGGGATACTTCCGCGTGCAAATTTTGGTAGCGGCGCCATGCGCTGATCCTAATCTACGCTGGACGGGAAAGTACCCCGGCGCATCCACCAAAAAAGTGGAATAGGATCAGCATCATATAACTACTCGTTTGGCATACAAAGGTAAGTATGCAAAACGGACTGTCGAGCAAAAATCCAAACAAAACTGCTCAATTGAAGCACGGCCGCCTACCCAAAGGCTTACTGAGCTTAGAAAGAATAGAAGGCACAGTTACTCCTTGGCTTGCATACACACCAACATCGATAAGGAGTTGCAAAAAGTGTGATTTGTAGAGTTGAGATGAATTTTACACGATTTTAGCAAAAAATCACCTGATAACCAAGTTTGGGCAAAGTTGATTTGTTACGGCAATAATATTAGAACTAGATTGTGAAGAATCTAACGCAGTTATGGCTGAAGATGCGTCTTTTTTGCATTAGTTTTATTAAAACTCATCTAACTTTGAAGTATAAGCCAGAAAAGCTGCACAGAAGAATGAGTAGCATTTTGGAGCTCATCTTCTAATATTGAGCTACATTTGTTCAGACGTAGCTTCCATAGATCTAATGCAGCTTCCCTGCTTGAATCTAGAGTTAAGGTTAAGAAAGATAAGTCAAACACCACCTTGAGTCATGATTTAGGAACAGAAGGTAAATCGAGCTTTAGAGGAGTTTTGCGTCCTCTTCGTTCACACCTAAACCGTTTCAATAAAAACACATAATTCACATTTAGAATATGATGAAGTTGATAGTCCTCCTGATAATTCAAAATTGCACACATATTAATAAACAAATAATATGCTAATCATAAAAATAACATTCTAATGACATTTTATGGGTTAATCCACCATCCCTAAGGACGCATCAGGGTGTGCCATACACCACCATTGATAAACATTAATTACTACACAATAATTTTGTTGTTTTTGATAATAACATGCGATCATATAAAAGGGTCGGTAATATGATCAAAACCCACAATTCAATATGAAACGTGCAAAAGTGAATGAGGATAAAATTAGTGATATTGAGGTTGGTCAAAAAATTACCCAAAATGTGGAACCAACGAAAAATCCCTTTAAATCCAAACGAAAGTATCCAGGTTTTCGGCGTAATCTCTACGATTATTTTACCGAATATTCCAGCAATACTGGCATACATGGATTCAAATATATGGGTGAACAGGATCGATCATGGCTTGAAAAGTAAGTTGTTGTTCAAAAAATTTCAAAATAATTCTGTTTTGGTGTTTTCTCATCATCAGATTGTGTTGGGTTTTTGTCTTCGGAGTGTCTCTCTACATTTGTATTGATCTGATAATACAAACTTATGTCAAATGGGATCGATCACCGGTTTTGGTGAGTTTTGCAAAAAGTCCAACACCAGTTTGGCGGATACCATTCCCAGCGATTACCATCTGTTCAGAAACAAAGACCAGACAAAGAGTCTACAATTATACGAAAGCCTACCATGAGAGTTTAACAAATCAATCATTATGGACGGATGAGGAGTTAGTTTTTGCTGGGATTTTTGTCAGAAAATTTTTGAAATATTCCTTTTCAGTTACAAGAAATTCACTGATGTCTCTCTAGTTTGTGATAGTCATCTGTATACGAAAGGCAATAAAACCACCGATTTTGATTCAATCAAATTTCTAATGGCTGTAGCACCACAATTTGGTGAAACATTCTTCAGTTGTCGTTGGACAACGGTCAATGAAAGTTGCCATAATTTCTTCTCACCAATTCTAACAGAAGATGGGATTTGTTTTACATTCAATATGTTAGATAAAACTGAACTTTTTACAGATGTTGTGTATTTTAATGAAGCTGATATGGCATCAAGTCGTCAATCAGAAGGATGGACTTTAGAGGATGGTTATCCATCAACAGCTGGCAAAGATACAATACCACGTCGTGCCATATCAGCTGGTGCTGGTGCTGGTCTATTTCTATTATTATCAGCATACGAACAAGATTTGGATTATATTTGTAAAGGTCCTGTACAAGGTTTTAAAGTTTTATTACATAATCCAGCTGAAATACCACGTGTTGGTACACAATATTTTCGTGCACCATTAAATCAAGAAGTTGTTGTTTCTGTTAAACCGGATATGATGACAACATCGGATGGTTTAAAAGATTACGATCCACATCGACGACAATGTTATTTTCCAAAAGAACGACGTTTACAATTTTTCCAAAGTTATACACAACAGAATTGTCAAGTTGAATGTTTGGCTAATTTTACATTAGCAAGATGTGGATGTGTCGCTTATCATATGCCACGTAATCACTAATTTTCGAATCAATCCCAAAATTAATTTGAAAATTTTTCTAGATGAGGAATCAACGCAAATTTGCGGTAGTGGTAGTCAGATTTGTATGTGGGAGGCTGGAAGTATATGAACTTTACAAATTTTAGTAAGAATGCTGTTTTATTTAGTGATTTTTGAATTTCAGACGAATTATTGGGACGTGAAGTTGAAACTGGTCTTTCATCATCTGTCGATAATGACGGTGAAGAAATCACAGATTGTGATTGTTTACCATCATGTACATCAATTACGTACAATGCTGAAACATCACAGGCTGATTTCAATTGGGAGAGAGTTTTTCAAGCTTTCAAAGCGAATATGAGTGAATTTCCCGGGTAAATGCTACTATAATTCTGCTCGATTTTAATTGAACTAATGATTTTCCAGCATCCAATTTACGAGGATTAGTATTTTTTTTAAAGAAATGCAATTTATTACATCCGAACGTAATGAATTATATGGACAAACGGATTTTCTTGCAAATTGTGGTGGTTTATTGGGTTTATTTACCGGTTTCTCATTCTTATCAATCATTGAAATTGTTTATTTTCTTACATTGAGATTGTTGTGTAATTTCAAGAAATATGGTCGACATTATTGGTCAGCATCAGAACATCTTATCAATAATGATGCTTATTTGCACAATTAAGAAGTCAATGTAGGAATTTTTTCAAAATTATCCAGCACTATACTTTAATACAAATTAAAACTAGCAAAATTAAGAAAAATTTCACGTACAACTGTTGTATTTTGGTGACTCATAATAAAAATTCTAATTAGTACCCGTTCGTAGCCTTTCTTTTTGCAATATTCGAAGGTTGCATTGCTCGATCTACACAGTCTACATCTCAGTCTGCATTGCCCAGTTTTTTGAGATGGTCCAGTTAAGAATCCCGTTACAATCCTTAGTTTGTTCCTACTTAGATCGAGAAGATTTCTAGCATTCTTAGCCAAATAGTCAATAAACTTTTTCGCTTGTCGCATGCCTGGACAGTTTCTCCAGTGGAGCACTTTTGCGCTGCATTCTCACCCATTGATCTCTTGCCTTCTATGGATCTTGGCTAGCCGACAGAAAGGTTACAAGAGTGGAGCTGCAACACGTACTATTGAAAAGATCATGGGCTATTTCGTTTCCGCTGGCAACTAATGTAAGTTCAGGAGCAAATGCTGATTGAGTCTACTATTTAGCGAGCACAAAGTTGTCTCGACGGCTGAAGAAGGAGCACCTTGCCTAGTTAGAGTAGTTTCATGCCTCTCGTATAGTTAACTAAGGAGTCACAAAAATTTGGAGAACCTTAGGTTACTAAGATGTACACTGGGGGAAGGCTGGAGGTGCTTTTCCTCCTTTTTCTCCTTCTCTTCTCATTTCTTCCCTACTGCGCTCTTATTTTACTGTCTCTTGTTCGATCTAGTCTTCTCAGGTTTTCCCCTTTTTATGCAGACACATATAAAGATACATTAACGGATCTACCCCCTTTGCAGTACTAAGCTGATATTGATTTTGGGCACCTCTAGCTACAGAAAATAACAGTTAATTTGCCATTTTACAAGCACTTTTGGTGAACCGACTCTAGTATAGCGTGATAGTAAATCCACCCCTGTATACTCAGAACGTTTATTTTCATGTGTTTATGTAGTTTTCTAATACTCTCATGAGAGAATTTAATTAATTTCAAACGAATAAACAAACAAAACACGTCTCTCTTGTGAGTTTAATTGTAAATTGCATGTCACATCATCAAACCCTAATTTTACTAGAAAACAAATTTTTCGAATTTCTATAGAAATTAAAAACGTAACAAGGGAATTTTATGTTAACGTTTTTGTCCGTTAAATTACATCCCACACCCTTTATTATGATGCAAACAAAGAGGACCGACGAAAACAGGCTGAACTATGGATAATTGGTTGCATACCCAAACATGTCTAAACTATCATTATTATTAACAAAAAAAAAAAAACCAATTAAATACCTGCGGGAAAAACAAGAAATTTCCACCTGCTTGTCAACGATTCAATTTCATTTTTTAATGAACAAAGACAAAAGGGCGCATTCACCATTTATACACCACTACTACCAGTGGCGGACTGGCTCCATCGGAGCGATCCGGGCTAGAAGTGTTCAACTGAAATATTTTCAAGTCCACTAATGAACTCTTGATATTCCAAAAATTAATTTAGACGATTTTGCCTTTTAAGGGAGTATGGAAATGATGGCTTTTTGTGTTCGTGAAACGTACGATTCCATAGGCCCTTAGAGCTCAACAGTTTCAATGTCATTCTTTGCTTTTGTTTGGATGGCATTTTTGATGATTGCCCGATAGGCCAGTTCGCCCCTGCACCACTATAGACTATAGAAATCCCCATTAGTTTTTTAAATTGAAAATATGTTTGTAGACTTAAAAACAAAAAAACTACTCAACTATAGACTTGACATCTCATTCACGATTCTATTCAGGAAAAATGGTTTAGATTGAAAATTATGAGGGTAGTTATTATGTTACTACCACTACTACCGTCATTAAATATGTAATATAGGGACATACAAACAGTTGTCGGTTTAATTACAACCACCCTACTTCCTTCCTGTTTTGTTGTTGTTGTTGTTATTAAAATGAATCATCGTGATAACACTAACAACAAATTGAAATCATAAAAATTCCCGATATTTGTCCAATAATAATAATAATAATAAAATGGAAATTAGAATGAAAGTAAAACTAATCGTGATTTCCAATAAATGAAAGTGTTATCTGATAACACCACTAATACTAAATAGTCGACTGTAATATTAGAAAAATCGATGTGATTGTTTTACCTAAAAATAACGAAATTGTTGTTGTGAAAGTTGTCGTTTTATAACAATCTCTCTCACTGTTTTCTTCTAATAACAATCGATCTTTTTGTGGTGTTTTATTTAAAACAATAGTTTTTTTTCTTTTTTAAATAGAATTTAGTGCATTTCCGCATTCGATTCGATAATTTTCAAATTCGAAATTTCCGTTTCCTGTTACTCAAATATTTTACTCACAAAACGCATGCGTTACTACACACACACACACAACAAATCTTCCACCGTTTTTCAAAATTAATCACAAACCACGAACAACGCAGAAGAGAGCGTGATTTAAAAACGTTCAACAACTCGTCGAGTGTGTTTGTGTTGTTAAATTTGTTGTTTTTATCACGTGGTTGTCAAAAAATTCATTGTTTTTCCGTGTAAAAATTCGTTAAAAATTTCCAGTGAAATGCCAGCCGATCAAGAATTAAATTCAGTATTGATAAGACGTCAAGAGATCAATGATGCTTTAGATAATGGTCATGAAGTCAAAGTTAATTATCGTGTTGTTAATATTTATACCGAATTTCATGAATTTACAAGGAAAGAAATCAAACAATACGAATCAACATTTAAAAAGTAAGTATTGATAAGATGATAACATTGAAAATCGAGCATGTCGACAGAAAAAAAAACTATAATTTATAAACGCTAAAGTGGTACTTTGATAAGGTCTACCTTGATTCTTCTAATCTCGTTCAAATGTTAAAGTCTCAAGGAGAGACGCTTTAATTTAAATCTGTATGGCATCTGATAAGGTCCTCACCTTGACTTTGTTTATTATCAATTAAATTGATTTAAATTTTCTTCGATTTTTGCTAGCTCCTTTTACAATTGTTGACTTTATCACACATCCCTTGTCAACACGATTTTAATGACTCATTTATTTGTTGATAATTTATTTATTATTATTAAAATTTATGACAATATTTATCCTTGATATACAATAATTATTAATTTTATTATAATTTATTGTAAAATAAAAAATGCAATACGATTTGCAATTAGAAACTTGAATGTTTATACATAAAAGGTCATCTAGGTAATCATAAATGAGACTTTTAATAATGACCTTCCTACAATCATGTTTGGTAAATGGTAATTGACCTCACCTATATATACCTGTATGTACACAAACATATACAAAACCATTGTTACCAATTTTGCAAAAAAACAAAACAAATATAGTAATCCCATAGTGACTTGTAGCAATTAAAGTCATTATGGGTTGACTATATTATAATTTTTTGTTTATTTTTTTTCTATCAAATGTTTGCGTCCGCTGATAACCTTTTTGATTAAATAATCCAATCGTACACGTAAAATATTTATGTGATGATGAATACGTGAATGAATCACACTGGTTTTCTTTTTTTGTTTTTTGTATAACAATGAATAATTTTAATTATTGTGTAAAAGTAGAGGAAATGGTTAAAGAATTCTATTCGGATATCCGTTACAAATGTTCTATATTTGTAACCGTTATTATTGATTGATTTTAAAGGTTGAAACCGGGTTTTTTAATAAATCAAAACTAGGTCTACACTTTGATGGATGGATATTGGCATTTCTTCTTTTTTTCTTTAATTATTATTTTGTTTAATTTAATTTAATTAATTTTATGTTAATTTGAATCGCCAATTAGAGAAAAACATCAATTTCTTTTAGGTACCATGTGTTCTTTTTTTGGGTTTTTTGTTAAAATAAATCGGTTTCTATTTTACGATGTGTGATAATGAAAATGAAATTTAGCAGGAATTTTTATTAACTTTTACCAACATTCAATTTTCCAATAAACAAGGTTTTCCACTTAAAAAACAAACATCGTAACAATTTAAAGGAGAATGTCTGCATATTTTATGGTAATAGAAGTACCCTTGCAAGATATTTGTAAATTAGAGAAACTGAACGTTTGTCCAAATGATGATTATCTACAGTGACACTTTATCTTATGGGCAAAAAGAGTAATTTCCAGAAGCGTCCCAAAACTGAGTGTTCTATTTATTGCTCCCATCAAAAGATTCTCACTTTTATCACAATAAAACCGCATTTTTTTGTGTTACGCCGCTTCCTTCCTCGACATTTCCTCTATGAATCTAAAATGATTATAGATAAATTAGAATTCTGCAGTAACTTCATAGGCCGTAAAAATAAAAATCGTTTGTAAGTTTGTAAGATGTTTCAGATGGCGTTAGTGGTACTTATGTACCGGATGGATGCCATATTTTTAACTAATTTTACACGGCGCTATCGTAATTAGACTTTATAAGTACTACTAGCGCTACCTACGAGAGTTGTTATAATTAGGACGGCTATATGTGAGAGCAGGTGCCATGGCGCCACTCATAGGTCCGGAGCCATTCTGTGGGCTAGCCAAACCCCACAGAAGGCAGGAAATTTGTGCGTGGGAATTGAGCAGGAAAATGCTCAACTGGAGACAAGCAAAAAAGTTTATTGACTATCTGCCTCAGAATGCTAGAAAGCTTCTCGACCTAAGTAGGAACGGGACTCTTAACTGGGCACTGCCCAGTGAGATACCATCTCAAAAAACTGGGCAAAGCAGACAGTGAGAGATGTAGATTATCGTGGATTGGACAATGAAACCTCTGAACACATATTATGCAAATGTGACGCCTTGGCCCACATAAGACTCGTAAGTCTAGGCAGTGTGACCCTATCACCTGCTGAAGTGGCAAAGAAATCTCCGCTTTGCTAAAAAGATATCTTTCCTGGGATGTCAATAGATGGAGGGTTAAGAACAATAGATCAGCTGTGGTCGCAGTTCGGGAAGGCTACATGGCCAAACGACCCCTATAATCTAATCTAATCTAATCTAGGGCGGCTGTATATTGTCTATATTTTAGTATAAATCTACCTATATCTACCCTTACCACCCCCTATTGTTTTGTCTGGTAATTTTCATAATGTTTTGCAAAAGATGAAAATTATCGATGATAGGTAGGGGTAGTTTTTTTTTGTATTGTCGACAGGTATAAATAAGGGTGCAAATTGCGTGTGGAATTCAAGACGTGCAGGTAAAATTCTCATTCGCCGTTTTTTTTTTTTTGAAACCGAAATATTGTCTGTAAGTTGACATCAATGAGAGAGGGTTGGGTCGATGAACTTTTATTTAAAAAATTAAAATAGGCTCACTGGTTGCCCCCTGTGCGAAACACCACCACTAGCACAGTAAGTAGAATCACCCACTCTTGCTCCTGGTTGGTGTCTTAAAATAGGCGCCACACTGTGTTCACTTTTATATTCCGTAAAACTTTATGATCGATTTAAAAATAAAAATAAAAAAAAACAACGTGCAAAACACATGTTTAATTCTTGTCCAAATTCATATTTTAATAATAAATAATCATCATTCGAGTATATAGAGACTATTCCATTTATTGTGGACAGGGCCACCAAGGGCACCGGTACAATTCTTCCACAAACACTGCCATTTCACTATAATTATAACGATGTCAGGGGTACGATTCCAGGTGCCAGAATACCTCGGGCCCCGTTAATTTGCACCCGCTCTTGTCGTGCCTGACTGTGCTAGTGGTATATTTTATTTTTTTTTTTTTTTTTTTTTTAAAAAAGTGCAATCGACTTCTTATAGTTAAAGGAGAAAACATAGGCCATCTTTATCATCTTAGGTAGAAACATTACGATTCCAATAAGTAAAAGAGAGAGAGATGATTGGATAAACTTGTTTTTCCATCTATTTGTCTGTTAAAAGATTTAAAATCCTGAAGTTGGTGATTATAGCTATTGAGGGTGAATAAACACTTAAGCGGCCATCTTCTATACATCTCTTTTCAACCCGGACGACAGCTATAAGACTATCTCAGTTCTTATAGAGTCTTATATGTACCTACTTGCAATGTTTCAACCTGTATATCTAACAATAAGATCTCTACTACCATTACCATAGAAGTCAAGTTGTCTCAATCAATTTAGATGAAGTATAGATTGTTTAATTGTAAGAATACCTTATAGTAGATGGAATTTTCGTTATTTTCCACCCAAAAATTATAAGAAATAAAAATCTTGTTATCAGAATACTACAAAAATAATAGAGGAGTACGTGATAAACGTCATGTTGAAATTCCGTTATTTAGGAACATTTTTTTTGTCTTTTTATGATGAAAACCAACAAAATTTTGTTTACACAATTATACAGTTAGATCTTATTTTTAGTTTTTTAATGTTATCAACACACACACACACATATCTTCTTCCTGTTTTATTTAAATCCAGAGTCGGAACTATTATCTAGAGCGTGTCGAAAGTGGCGCCCACTAAAAAAAAAATTATGTACTATAGATTACAAATAAAAAAACTCGAACTATGAGGGCGCAAATTACTCTAGCTCCGACTCTGTCTATATAAATCATGAAGAAAATTTCTTTCGTTTTGTTTAGAAATTAACAAATTTATAGCATTCTTTTTAGTTAAAAATAAATAAAAATATACTCGTAATAATTGTTAGAAAGATAAAAAACATGACGCGTTACTACAAATGAAACATCGATGATTATGGACTACGTGTACGTCAATGGTTGGGGATTTCACTTTTATATTTGTACACGTTTATAACGGAGATAAATCCAAAACAACAATATTGTGTATATGTGTGTTCTATTATATTGTTATAAACAAAACAAAAAAAAATGAAATATTTCCAATTAATAATAATAATTTTAATTAATTCAATTAATTCAACAATTAATTTAGAATCAACATGTATCTGTGATTATAATACAACAATAGATGATTGTAATAATTGTAAAACTGGTATTATTGATAATTTGAATAATTATAAAATTTATCCACGTTTAAATAGTTTATTAAATAAAAATTATTTTCGTTTTATTAAAATTAATTTAAAAACAACATGTCCATTTTGGTTCGATGATAATAGATGTTCAATGAAATATTGCCATATTCTACCATGTGAAGATCATCAAATACCATCAGGTATTAAACAAAACCCCAATAATAATAATAATAATAGTGATAATGATGATGATTGTGGTGAATTGTCGTATTTGAATAAAACTTTAAGTGATAAGACACGTGAAAATCTACAATTATGGACGGAATATGAGAATTTTTGTATAATTGATGATAATGATCCGGATGCTGAATTTGTTGATTTATTATTAAATCCGGAACGTTATACTGGTTATAAAGGTATATCAGCACAACGTATATGGAAATCTATATATTTAGAAAATTGTTTTCGTCCAAATTATCTAAATAATAATAACAATAATTATTATATAAAAAATGATAAATTAAATGCAATGTGTTTAGAAGAACGTGTCTATTATCGTGTAATATCAGGATTGCATGCTAGTATCAACATACATTTATCATCAAATTATCTATTATCAAAGAATCGTTTAACAACAACAACAAACGGTGATGTGGCTGAATGGGGACCAAATTTGAATGAATTTTTACGTAGATTCTCACCGGAAATGACTGAAAATGAAGGACCAAATTGGTTGAAAAATCTCTATTTTATTTATTTAATTGAATTACGTGCTATACGTAAATTAGAGAATTTTTTATTAAATGAACAATATTATACTGGTAATGATATAGATGATTATGATACAAAATTAGCAATAAATGATTTATTGAAAATTATCAAAGAATTTCCACAATATTTTAATGAAAATGATTTATTTCAAACAATCAATCATCAACAATTAAAACAACAATTTAAAGAACATTTTCGTAATGTAACACGTATTATGGATTGTGTTGGTTGTGATAAATGTAAATTATGGGGTAAAATACAGACAAGAGGATTAGGTACAGCATTAAAAGTTTTATTCCATAATGATAATGGTGATAATAATAATCAATTAAAATTACAACGTGGTGAAATTGTTGCATTATTTAATGCATTTGGTAGATTATCAACAAGTATTTATAAATTAGATGATTTTAGAGAGATGATTAATGATAAAGAGAAACGAAAATGGATGAAATTCAATAATTGAATGAACACGCCCCGCCATTTATTTCAAAATTCATTTGTTAATAAACAATGTTGCCGAATATATCAAACAATTATAATTATAATAATTGTCAAGAGATGTCGTTAATGAGGAACCAATCAAAATTGTGGTATTGTAAACTAGAGCTGGCAACAGTGTCGACAATTTGAAAAAATTACCAATGCGCATATGCAGATTTTCAAACTTTAACGCGCGAATCAACAATTTGATAGTGATATACGTCATAAGACTACCATAATATTGTGAATTATTTAAATAAAGATAGTTGATACGTAATTTAATTTAAATATGTTAACCAATAGTAAATAAGTAATAAATAATTTTTAAAAGTTGTTTGATTTTTCACTTTTACACGAGAGATAGTCAACGATTTAGGACAAGAAAATTGAAAGAAACATAGAAAGTGAAAGAAAAGAAAATTGAAAAATTTCAAAGTTTATCACAGATGTTTGATTGAAATATATGTTTATTTGTGTACTTTTTAACCCATTCATCACTGATTTGAATGTAAATTTGTTAAATTATACATCGTGGCATCTGTTTGTAAGTGAAAATCAAAAGGATTTGTATAGATAAAAATTGGGGACTAAGGGCCTATGCACACGGCGTCTTTTTAACGCGTGCTAACAAGTAATGCAGTCGCAGGGACTGTCAACCAGCTTTCCATCTACAGGACTGATTGATCAATGTTTTAGGTTTGTGACGTCAGCGGCTACTCATACAGGCGACCAGTTGATCTTGAAACTAGCGTGTTTAAATAGATTGCCGTATAGAGTGTGCATTGATAGTGTAGTCGCCAGTGACGTCATTCCACTCCATAATGGATTACGATAAAACCAATCAGTCGTATAGAGGACGGAGCGGGTTGATTGTCCTTGACCTTTGTTATTATTAGATACGTTGATGCAGACGCGCTGCAACTGCGAGTTTTTTTTTGTCAGACTCATCAACAGTAATAGTAGTAGTTTCACGAACGTGCGTGATTAGCGCGTGAAAACGACGCCGTCTGCATAGGCCCTAATTTATCGAATACAGTGCGATAAAAGCTGTCTTCTAAATAAGAGTTCTACTGTGTATATTTTAATAGATTGTTATCAAATTCTAAATAAACAATCCTATTGTCCTATTTGTTCTAATTTAGTCAATTGTTTATAATAAATAATGATTGTTGATTTTTATTAATATTATAGCAAAAATCATGACCTAAAAATCATTACCGTTTTTAATTGTCTAACATAAACAATTTATTTGATTTAAACAAAAATTTTACAACTATTTTTAACCAACAACAACACTTAACATACCACACAGTCGACCTATTCTCATTTCAATAAAAGCAAAAAATTACCTCCAACTGTGGTCACCTTCCAGGTAAAAATCACACACAACACACACTGAGAAGAATTTGTCCCTGTAACAGAGTACCCAACAAAAAAAAAAAAATAGAGAAAGATCTAAAAATATGCCAGACAACATTATGTTTTTTAATTATATTTCACCTCCCGGATTTATTAAAAAAATAAATAATAATCCTATTGTTTGTTGTTGCAGATTCAATACAAATAAAGATGGTTATTTAAGTTTAGATGAATTAAAATTAATGATGGAAGTATTAGGTGCACCACAAACCCATATAACATTAAAATCAATGATAAAAGAAGTTGATGAAGATTGTGATGGACGTTTATCATTTCGTGAATTTTTATTAGTTTATCGTAAAGCTAGATCTGGTGAATTAGATGAAAATTCTGGTTTAATGCAATTAGCTAAATTAACAGAAGTTGATGTTGATAAAGTTGGTGTTAATGGTGCTAAACAATTCTTTGAAGCTAAAGTAACAACTATAATTATATAATTTTAATGATTAATTTTACTATATTTTTCTTTTTACAAATAGATCAAAGAATTAACAGTTCGTAGTAAATTTGAAGATGAAATTCGTGAAGAACAAGAAGAAAAGAAACGTATTGAAGAAGAGAAAGCAATGCGACGACAACAATTTTTAGAAAAAGCAGCCGTTTTTAAATGAAATTATCTTGATTTTAATCACAAATTAACACTATCATTGTAAATATAGGTTTTTTTTTAGATTATTACTACTGACCACTGTATATTTTTGTTAAATGACAGATTATCGTCGTCAATAAGCCTAGATGTATATTTTTACCATTTTTTTTTAAATAATTCAACAATAAAACAATTCTTTTAAATTTTGTTATAATTCCGACCACTCCAACTAAATAGCTATAGAGTTCAGTGATCTGCGCGCCGTACAACAACTCACGCTACATTTATCCAAAATTTATAAATGTCACTTTTGACAGATTGAGGTTAGAAATGTGCGATCAATACGATGAAGACTTGAATAAAAACGAATTTTTCAAAGAATTATCAATAAATCATAGTGATTTAATTAGAAAAGCATGTGAAGAATATTGGATAATTTGTGTACCACGTAATGGTACAATTGAACCAAACGAACTAACAATTGATGTAATATTAGATCATATATTGATCGTGAATTACGATCAAAATCAATTAATCTATTTTACATTAAGTAAACGACAATTAATCATCAATAGCAGTGATAAAACAATAAAGAATCTAGATGATAGTCGAAAATCAACAAAAATTCTATTTGAAGAAACCTTCTATTTGGACAAAACCTCCAAATATGTCGTCTGGTGTATAGATAGTCCATTATTCTTTGATGGTCATCAACATAAAACACTATTAATATTAGAAACATTGAAGGATTGTTACGATTATTTGTGGAATCTTAATTTGGGTTATACAATTGAGAAAATCCAAGAATTATGCGAATTATTTGTTGATAAAAATCAACAATTCCCCTACGATAATCAACAAACACAAAAAGAATTATTGGGCAATTTGTATTCACAATGTCTCCAAATAACGTTGAAAAATACGAAATTCATCAACAATAATGTCGAGATAGAGAATATTAAATTGGCTGTTGAAACATTAATGCAGAATTATTTAAATAATTTTCTAATAAAATCAATAAATACATTAACAATCGATGCGGATAATAATTTCAATAAAATCACACGCAATTCTAACAATTTACAAATGAACGATTTGAATATCTCGAATAAACATTACGAGATCATCATTAATGCTAAATATGAATTAAATAAAATCAACAATAATTATACGATTTTAGATAAATTAAATTGTTTAAAATCGATGTATAAACAATTACACACGATAGAAACAACAAATGATCTCCTACAAATCCTCATATTTATCATAATCAAATTAAATATAAACAATTGGATATCCAATATCACCTATTTAACAAAATACCAATTCACAACAATACAATTCAATAATAAAACGAATTATTTATTAACAAATCTGGAAGCTGCAATTGAATTTATAAAAAGTCGTCAATTTTATCAGATAAAACACGAAAATTACGAAAGAAATCTAACAAATTTGGCAACATTTCAACAATTAAAACACTCGAATCTCAACAAATTAAAACAATTTATTGTTAATAACAATATTGGTAATAATTGTAGTAGTAGTAGTAGCAGCGAATTGTGTCATCCTTTATGTGATTGTGATGATTGTACAAGAAAATCTGTAAAATATCAACAAATATTGAACGAAAAAGGACAGAATTTGTTGATATTCTCAACGATAATCAATCGTTTGGATTATGTTGAATTTTTATTAAATAAATACGATATAAATACACGCGATTATTATGGTAGAACAGCATTACATTATGCTTGTCTATACGGTTATCAGGATCTTGTATTATTATTATTAACAATAGATAATATTGATTTAAATCTAAATGATAATGATGGTAATACAGCATTACATTTAGCTGTTAATTATTGTAATGATAATTGTGTTAAAGCATTATTGTATACACAAAATAAAAATTTTAATATAAATGCAATTAATAAAAATGGTGATACATCATTACATTTAGCAATAAAATGGAATTATTATCGTATTGTTTATTTATTATTAGAAAATCATATAAATCCATATATTTGTAATAAACGTAATCAATTACCTTATCATTTAAATTGTAATTATTTTATTGATAATTTGTATAAACAATTTAAAATCAATTATAAACAATCACCACAATTATTACAATTACACTATACTGTTAGTGGTGGTGGTGGTGGTAGTAATTTTGGTGTAAAACCGCGTAATCTGGATGAATCCAAAAAAATCGATTTATTATTAAAAACAATCGAAATTAACGATCTACCATTAACACGTTATTATTTAGGTTATCCAGATAATCGTCCAATTAATTATAATTTTGAAACAAAATGCCATCCTTTATGTAATTGTAATAGTTGTTGTAATGAACAACAAAATTTCGATAAATCAATAATACCAAAAAGTTTATTAATTAATGTGAATTCATGTAATAATGATGGTTATACAGCATTACATATAGCAGCAAAATATGGTCGTTTAGATATATTACGTTTATTATTAGATTTAAATGCTGTAATTAATGTAAAAACATTCAAATACCTTTATAGTCCATTGCATCTAGCTTGTATCTATCAACGTTTGTTGATTGTTAAAGAATTAGTTAAATGTGGTGATTGTTTAATTGATTGTCAAGATTATAAAGGTAATACACCATTATATTATGCTTGTATTAATAATAATTTGAAAATTATTGAAATTTTATTGAATAATGGTGCAGATTATAAAATACAAAATTATTATGGTAGAACTATTATTAATGAAATTGATAATCGTTGTTTATATAGTGTACAGAAATTATTGAAAAATTGGTATATTGATGATGATAATGGTGGTGGTAGTGATACCGAATTATTTTAAATATTTATATAAAACTCGATAATAATAAAATTTTCTATATTATTTATACAACAAATTTCGTTGTAGGATTATTACGAATTATCCCTCCTCTGAGCCATTTACTGGCTATATACTACAATCAGGGCCGCCCTTAGATCCACACTCTGGGCCCCGCTCGCCCCACAAAGTCCTGTTAAAGTTGTTTATTTTACAAAATCAGTTTCAAGTTTCAACACCCCATAATGCTTTATTATGATGAAAATTTGAAAATTTATGGGGCCCAAAAAAGCCTTCTTGCCCCGGTCCCCACATTCTCTAAGAGCGGCCCTGATTACAGTCGTAAGACCCATCGTCACCTATGCATCACTAGTGTAAAGTGGACGAAAATCCAACAAACCACTACGCAAATAAGCTGCAGAAATTGCAGCGATCAGCGTGTCTGTGTGTAACTGGGGCTATGGTTACCACCGCTACAGCCGCTATGGAAGCACTTTTGAACCTACTTCCGCTTCATCTAGAGGTGTGGAATGAATGACTCTTAGCTGGTCTTATTGTTAGACTACAAACTCCAAACCATTTAGAAATTTTGAAGCAAATACCCGCAGAATTTCTAGTCAAACCATCGGACATCATACCGAGAAAATTTGACTTTGAAGTTCCCTTTGATCTGATCATAGAAAATTGTAAACTAAATTGCAAATCTTCCATCTAGTACACGAATGGATCTAAAATGAGCAATTGGACTGGTATAGGATCCAATTATAGGGCATCCTTAGAATAGGTGCTATGGCTCCACTCATAGAACCGGAGTCATTCTGTGGGCTAGCCATAAGACCCACAGAAAACAGAAAATCTGTAGATGGGAATGGAGCACAAAATTGCTCGACTGGAGGCTGTCTAGAAATAGAGTTTATTGACTATTTGCCTAAGAATGTTAGAAAGCTTCTTGACCTAAGTGGGAACGAACTAGGACTGGGCCAAACAGACAATGAGAAACCTCCAAACACATATTATGCAAATGTGGCTCACCCACTTAGGCAGCGTGACTCTATAACCTGCCAAAGTGGCGAAGAGGTCTCCCAGAGAAATAGCTAGTTTTGCTAAAAAGATATCTTTGCTGGTATATCAATAGATGGAGGGTTAAGAGCAATAGATCAGTGGTGGTCGGTGTTCAGGCAGGCTATAGTGGCCAAACGACTCCTATAATCTAATCTAACCTAATCTAATACCTCACCTGAATATACAATAGAGAAAGAAATGACGTCCCACAAACCATAAAATCTGATACTAGTTACGTAAGTCACGTGGTCTACTAGCGTTTGTTTCTTCTCTGTCATGTTTATACCACATGACTGAATCGTTGTCGTACAGTTTTACGATTTATAAAAAATGGAGATACGGATCAAGATCGAGATTTATCAGGAGTATATAGAGTTAAGAAATGTCCATCATCTTCACTTGATCCTCTCTAGTATATTTTACAAAGTAATTGTGGAACTAAATGTGTTTTATTTTAAAAAAACAAAAAAAAACTACATACTCAAAAGAAAATTGATCATTCATCTTCTAAAAGCAGAAAACTGTAAAAAAGTAGGATATTTGTGAGAAATAAGTGTACATCTGGATAAGTAGTGTTTTGTGATGACTTTTATTTGGAAAATTAGACAAAAATCGACCGTGATTCAGGGACGTCGTCACTTGACAGAAGAGAAACTGTGGATACTTTGTAATTTGGTGGATGCGCCAAGCGAGTGATTCGATTAGTAAACACTATTAAAACCATTAATTATGCAATACTTACCTGTTGATTTTTTCATTTATTACACAACAAACACTTTTCACTAAATCACTATTTAATCAAATCGCGTAACATTTATATTTAAGAGTGTGGTTACTGCTACCTATTTGATCCTAACAACCCTAGCAACAAATGCAGAAAAGAAAATCAAACGTAGACTATAAAGGGATGATTATGAATCCCTACAATGAGCCCTAACAGAAGTTCCTAATATAGTCCCTACAATTATCATTCATATATTAATTAGAAAAAAACGTACCTTTAGTAGTGTGTAGTGTTCCAATCGTGCGACCACCTTCCTTTGTAACGTCCTCGTCTAAATTCAGCGATGATTGAACATTGACTTACTGTAAATGAAATAATGAAAATTAGAAATTGTAGAAAAACCATTAGTTGATGAAATATTTTTTGAAATTACCCCCTAGTTGAATCCGTTGCAGCTAATCCTCATGCGATGTGCTCCTATAATCATTCAAAAAAACACTAACACTTTTGATACCAATAATCCACCTCAATTTTAAACACTAATGATTCGATAAACTATTTATGTACGTCTTGACAGTTCGATGTCCAAAAATCAACAATTTAAACTACAAAAGGATGTTAGGTAATTGTGGATATCTCTTTGTTCGGCTGTTATCAAAAACCAATAAAAAAAAAGTTGCTCTAATCAAACAGCTTGGCAAAAAACTAACATTAAAATAAAATTACTGTTTACAACAACATAAATTAATATCTAAAAAACGATCAAACAGGAAACTTGACTAACTTTGCCCAGTTCTTGGAATACTTGTCAAGTTAACTACATTGTTCCCAATTTTTCACCAAGAAGTTAAGCAAAAACTCGTGGTACTTGTAATATTTGCACAAAAATAAATAAATTCGTCCGAGAGAAATTCAGAATACGTCTAAGGGTGTTCTGAGGCTCGGAATGGCCTCCCGGTGTCGTTGTGATTATAAAGAAACGTCATTTTTTGGGCCCGTAGAATAAATTGTACATGGGACCCAGTCGCGCTCTTGGCGGCCCTGAACGCGTCTACATTCATGGTTCATAAAGATTGTATGTATAGTCATGCTTGTTATCTTAACCAATTAACAAACTAGACAAGATAAAATAAAAGTACTCAGATGTACAAAATTGAGTTTTTTTATAATTTTGGTGGGGCTTCACTTAATCTGAATACAACCCTGACTCCATCTACATATTCAATAAATCCATGAATTCTTAAATTTCAAGGAAAACTGTATAAAATTAGAAAATTTGCAAAATCTGAACAACTCGTTTTTTGTGAAGACTTTAACTTTCAGATGTAAAACGATGAAAAACAACCAAAAATCCGCCGGAATTCTGCAGTGAACCACTTGTGTAACTGTGAACACGGACGACACTAGAGACGTAACTCATGTGACCTATTAGCGCTTTGTTATTCTCTCTCCTGTTGATAAAAAATTTATAAAGACAGAGATCAAGATTGAGATTTACCGGGAATACCACCGAGTTTATAAATGCCCACCCTCTAGTATTCTTTGATTAAATCCACCAGTTGCAAAATATTTTAACCAGTAATTGTTGAACTAAATGTCTTTTATTTGAAATCTAGTTTTACTAAAAACATACCTTTTTAAGCAGTCTTCCAATGAAAAATTGATCATCATCCATCTTGCCAATTTGGTAAATCCATAAATTCCTGAAACTTAAGGAAATTGTACAAAACTAGGAAATTTCGGGGAATTACCGGGTTTTTCAAATCACAAACCTCCCTTCGTTTATATTGAGCGAATATAACACATTTATTCTGATTAAAAAGACTTTCAACAAACAAACAAAAAAAATACTTTACTGACACTAAAGCTCCATTCAAAATGACAATCCATTTTTACCTTTAATAATAATTGCAATTTGATTGTTTACAAATAGGCGTTGGTTTAAGGCATTATTTCTACTTTTTCTTTAGTTTTTTTTTCCGGATATACATACACGCAGAAAAAAATAAAAACAATACTTAAACCAAAATAGAAACTTAAAATCTAATTAGAAAGAAGAACGAAATGTGTGATGATAAGATTACATCCAATTTAAGGCATTGATTTAGTGTTTTTTTTTTAATGACTATCATACAAGGCTTATAAAAAGTTGTAAATGATAACAGAATACCTTATATTGATACTCTTTTAGAAAATACGACAAAAATGTTATATAAAATTGTGTATAAATTTTTGATTGAGGCAAAAAGGAATACTATCTGGTATCGTTCTAATACTTTGTTGATTTTGCCTTCATTTTTCTTACAAAAAAACAAAAAAAACCGAAAATGTTTAATTAAAGTACATTGCCTATATTTTATTTATTATTTAAAAAAAAAAAAAAATGTTAATTCTAATCTTTCCAATCTTTTTTGATTTCAAACGACCATTCCCATTTCAAATGTTCATTCTTATCATCATCTGTAAATAATGAATGTACGGTATATTGACCTCTAGCCATCATACCACTAGGTGCATCCTCTGGTGGTGTTGTATACGATTGCATTTCGGTTTTCGGTGCATAAGAGCCCACCATATGCGTCATCTTATCCACTAAAACAATTAAATAATCAATAAATTGTTGTAGAAAAATTTGTAGCAAAGGAAACAACACAATTATTGTGATTACCTGGATCTAAATCAAGTTAGCATTAAAATTATTGTAAATAGATTAGAATTGTGGAAATTTAGTTTTTGTTTTTTTGTTTTAGATAAATTACCTGGAATCCCTAATTTACTAGTTTTTTGCACGTATTTTAAACCATGCACAATCTCTCTTTGTACGATAAATTCAATACGAATCCTATAAGAGACACCTTCTTTTATTGTAAAAGTCTCCTTTTTCAATTTCGATATATCCCCAGTTAAATCTAAGGAAATTTCCGGCCGATCAGCCACCACTAATACCAATTTTTTAACAATCACCTTCTTCGGATTATCCGGTTCTGTAACACCAACAAATTTGATTTAAAACTATTTTGTTATCAGGGGTGAATTATTGTGAATTACCGACAATAACAGGTCCGGTTTGTGCTTGTCCTAACAATGCCTCCTTATATTTACGTAAACTTTCGTCATCTTGATCCGCCTGCAGGATCTCTTCGATTGTCTTCTCCGGTGGTGGTTTATAACTGGATTCGTTCTCATTTTCGAAATCATCCGGTGTTGTGGCTTGTGTTGTTGTTGTATCACCGCCAGACATTTTCTACAGCAGGGGATAGAATAACAAATAATTTTGAGGTTAAATCCGACAATCTATTTTTAAAACAAACATAAATTGCGGTTTGTTTAGTCATAAATGTATTTTTTTCCCCAAACACATTCCATAATTAATAATAACACAGTTGGTTTATTTATGGGGTACAAAACAAATAAATCCAAAAAAAAAAAGGAGAGGCCGGAAATCGGCCAAAAGATCACAATCGTTGATAACAATCAGAAAAATGTAGCAATTAAAATTATACTCACCTTAATTAATTCAAATTAAATTAGAAGAGTAATTAATTAATTTGTTTATTAAAAAATTGAGCTTTATTTTGTTGAAAAAATCGCTAAATAACAATAAAAAAATATTTCAAAGAATGAATGGGTGTAAACTTTCTAGTGATTTTGTTTCTGTTACGATAATAATCGTGATTGGTAGCAATGATTTAAAAGCGGCAATTACAAATAAACAAACTAGAATTCTAGAAAATTTCCACAAAAATCTTGAAAATTACAAAAACTACCCAATCATAACTGGAAATTAAAGCAAATACCAGCAAATTAAACGATATTCTCCAATTATTGCAGTTATTTCGAAATATATAAACAAACGCCGCAGTTAAAAACAAGGCTACAATTAGCTAGTTATAGCCAACATTACTCGACAAAATAGCGGTAAATTTGAATCAATTGTTGTTATAATTGTTATAAAACAAATTTAATTTGAAATAGTTTATTAAATGTAATTTAGAATATACAAGCTATTAATTGCACCACCACCTACACCTATGTTTTATCGTTTGTTAATTATTAAATAGCTCTTGATTTCTTCTTTTACCCACCAAAATTATTACAAAAAATTGTTTTTAATAATAATAGAAAAAAAATAACAAACAATTTGATTGTACGATATGTTGATGATTATTTAATTTGTAGTAAATAAGTCGTAATTGTTTAAAAATTATACAGAAAAACAAAACTCCGTTTCTTTCCAACAGACTTAATTATAAACAATTTTGTTTTTAAATAAAATAATTTTAAAAAAAAATAGATTTTTTGGAAAACAAATGGAATTTTCTTTGATATGCTAAATATTTGGAATTTTTGAAGCAAATTTACATACACAAAACAAAGGGGTTAAAATCAATTCGTTGTAGTAAAAACCACCCTGTTTTAAGGGAAGATTTCTCTTCTAATTGAAATAAACTAGAATTTTAAAATCTATATACAGATGGCAGTTGATATAATAATTCTATACATATTCTTATCAATTTTTTTTGTTAAAGTCTCTCAATATCATTAGGAAGAAATTGTGATCGTTTAACGATCATTAAATTTATTAAACAATTGGCAACATTGAATATTCATTTTGAACAAAATACAAAAAAACGGAATGCTTATTTTATTAACAAATTCAACATTGCCAATATTTCTATTAATTTCGTCATTAATTATCTAGTTTCATGATTACGTGCTTGCCATTTAAAATCACTCTCCATTATCCATTGTTGATTTGTATCATAATTACATGATCGTAATAATGGTAGATTCATATCAATTGGATCTGGTGCTTGCAAACAACTACCAGTATTCACATGTTTAATTGTTTTATCCTTAAAATAGATTTTATTTATTTATCAATTAATTAAACAAAAAAACAAAAAAAATAAATCTACCACATTATCGTAGATCCAAGCTTGATTACCACCCATACCATGACAACGTACCAATTTAACTGGACCATTTTTATTACTAGCATCCAAACAATTATCATCGGACATAATTTGTTGTCGTTTTGTATAAGCAAATACTTGATTACCACCTAAATTATGACAATAAGTCATACCGAGATTTTCACCAGATTTACGGCCCATTGTATCCAAACAATTCCTGGATTCAACATTACGAATCTAATACAACAACCAGAAAAAACAATTAATTTCCCTCAATAAACAAAACAAAACACTTACATCACCTAAATAATAATATTCTAAAGGCATTTGTGATTCTGGATAGATATTTTCTAAATACCAACGGAAACTTTTACATTTCAAACGTTCACGTAATTCTTTACGTGCCGTTATATCACCAACTGGTACACTTCGGGCACCTATAAGTTTACAATAAAAACTAAATTAAAAAATCATCAACAATATAACAAAAACAAGCAGAGAAGCAGCATACAACATGCAATTATTATTATTATTATTATTATTATTATTATTAAAAAGCAACAAATTCATTTATTAAACAAATCAAAGAAAGAAGCACAAGAATTGAGAACACACACACACAATAAAGACAAAAAAAATAAATAAAAGGATTTGTAGACGTGTAAACATTTCTTCGAGTGATTATATTTTGTTGTTAACCTGGATGGATGCTATAGTAGAAATCCTTCCATTGATCCAACCATACTTCAGCTAAACGTGCATTATTATGATTGACAATACGACTTGTACCACCAGGAAATGAATATGGTGTTGATTTTCTAAATACATGTCCTACATGAGAACATGTTGCTATTTCCAATATACCACCACACATCCATATCTGGATGGGTTAATTAATTAATGAAAAAAAATTATAATTAATTCAATTACAATACTACATGCATTAGTTAATTTTTACTAATTATTAATATAATCCCAAATAAAATAAAAAATATAGCACACCCTGTACCCCTCTCACAATTCTAATTATAATTAATTAATTATTTAATTAGAATCTCCGGAAGCATTCCTGTAAATTTCAATTAAAACTGTTAGTAATAGTAAATTAATTGATTAAATTAAGTTAGTTGTTTTCCAGTTCAATTAATTAATTAATTAATCCAAACCTGGATTCATGGCATAGTAGAAATCACGCCATTCGTCCATCCAAACTTCAGCAACACGTGCAGCATTATGTAAAACGATTTTTGATACACCACCTGGGAATGTATATGGTGATTTATCACGGAATACATGTCCAACATGTGAACATGGTATTATTTCTAATGTACCACCGCATTGCCATACCTACGATTTATTGTTTAAACCAACAAAAATTTTATTTAAATTAAAATTAAAATTAAATTAAATTAAAACAAATTAAGACAGGGTGTGCTTTTATTATTATTATTATTGTTGTTGTTGTATGATTTCGATAGAGAAAATAGTAGAAATTTACCCTAAAACTCATTTCTAAATTTTCACCACCCCATATATCCATTCCTTCATCATATGCACCTAATTCATAAAAATAATCTTTATCAATTGAAAATAAACCACCAGCCATTGTTGGTGTTTTTAATGGTGCTGTACGATCATTATTTCTACGTTCCATTTCACGTTGTGGTACACGATACCAACGAAAATTTAATTTCCAATTAAAACCACCCCATGTCATATCAGATGCTGTTATATATTCAAATGTTTCATCTGATATAACATCAATTATTGGACATACAATTGTTTTACGATTTTTAACAATACGTGATAATAATGGTTCTAACCATCCTTCTGTACATTCACAATGTGCATCTAAAAATGTTATTATTTGTCCAGTAACATGTTTTGCACCTAATAAACGTGCCCTTATTAAACCACTACGTTTTTCTGTACGTAATACATAAACTGGTACTGGTAATGTTTTAACATAATCTTCTAATTTACGACCCAAATAATCTACAGGCAAAAAGAAAAAAAAAACATTATTTTTAGAATAAAGATAGAAATCAGTGGCGGACTAAGCATAAAAATAGTTTGCCAGAAGACAAAGAGGGCTCAGCCATAACTATAAAGTGAGTGTTTCTAAGTCGCAGGGACGATAGCGCCGATACTGCCCAAGTATTCCATAATCTCAGGGTATGATTGTGTTGCCAGCCGTGGTGCTTGATTCCCCAATTATAAACGAATTCGCTTGCACAATTTTGAATTTAAGCAGTTTTCAACATTTAATGTTAAATTATAGGATTCTATCAAAATATGCAAAAATTTCTTTTATTATTAGCGGACTAAGCAGTATGGATGGTGGCCCAATCGTCCACCAGGATTAACTACTTGAACAGTTTCGGCGTAATCGTTTTAATGACTTAGGACGGGGCGCGATCATCCTATGCTTGAAATATTCCCAGATATTTGGCCGCCAGCTTTAATAAAAAAAAAAAACAGTTTTTGCTAAGCCCACGTTTCCCTTCAGAAGAGAGGAAGAGATACTTTTCAGCTTGTTTACACTTTATACATAAACTCCTAGTGAGTTTTTCGGTTATACAGGTTGAGACAGATCATCTAAGTACATAGGAGAACCTACAAGAATCGGAACAGTCTTATAGCCTTCATTTGAGTTGGAAAGAGATTGCTGGTAGAATCTTTGTAAATTAGATAACGCACCTTAGAGGTCGCTTCAAATTCAATAGTGTTATCGTTAATTTGTTGAGAAAAATCTAATTGTGTCCGGAATTGACAAAGAAAAAAGAATTACTGCCATTCAGCGGTGGAGTTACACTTGTAGGAAACCTAGTAATTCTACTATTACTCTCTACTCGCACGGCCGATCCTGAGGTAGAGCGAGTATAACGGTCGCTCTAAAAGCTGAGTGGGAAGGGGCGCCAAAATCGAATCGTAAAAAACAACACTCTCAATTTATTCATGATTTAACAAAAACTGAAGCATAATTAATTCGAAAGGTGTCGGTCGAAGGGCGCCGAACAAAAATTTCACCCTAATAAAAGACTAGGAACGCCACTGTCTATTAGCACAGTAAACTGTACGATCCTCTTGTCTATAAGTAGGATCGCCGCTAATGGAACCCTTTTACAATTAGACAGAATCCACCACTGATTCAGATATAAAAACTAAAATACCCCGTTCACTAGCATCATCAACTAGGATGATTTCTTTAAGTAAAGGACGTGGTGAACGATTAATAACACTCCATACAGTTCTTAATAATGTTGACCATGCTTCATTATGGAAAACAATAACAATAGATGTTGTTGGTAATAATTTTGGATATTTCTTCGTTTTACATCTACAATTACAACAAAAAACAAAAAGATTATTATCATTTTAATACAAAACAATAAAGCGAAAGTTCCTTCAAGGCTATACATATATGTATACACAACAATACCAATAACAATAACAGTAAAGATGACCTTTTTATCGTTTTATCTAACAGGTTTTTCTATGAGTCAAACGGAAAAAATGCAATATCCGACCCTTTTACTTTACTATTATTATTATTATTGTATTATTGTTGTTGGTTTTTTGTTTTAAAATATTCCGTACCCTTCTAATCGTACATCAGCTAATGAACGATTCAATGATATCATATCACTGGCAACTAAATTGAATTGATTCAATTTAAATTTCTCTTTCATTAGAGCTTCTTTATCATTTGGTACTTGTACAGCTTTACCTAATTCACCTGGTAAACCATAATTTGGTAAAACTGTAGGTGCTGGACGCCAACGTTTCAATTCTGTTGATTTATATGTAGGTTGAATAAAACTGTAAATAATAATAATAATGAATTTTTAATTATTTTTGTTCTTATCATAAATTGGTAATTGTTTTGTTTCTAAACCACCACCTACACCCATCCACCTACATATAATCGGTGATGAAAAATTACTTAAATACTTAAATAGATTTATAGTACGTTACTATTGGGAATTATTGTTTAATTGATTGTTTACACGTTTCAGGTATTTGGGTGCTTATCAACACTGTTATGTTATCATTTTTTTTTTTTTTTGGAATTTAATTTTGCAAAATTTTAGCCATTTAAAAAATTGAAAATATTACCAACTTTAGATAGAAAAATGTTAATTTTAATGATAATTATTGGAATAATTAATAAAATAATCGAAAATTGCATTGTTTTCTTATGTTAATTATTGAAATTTACATAAAAATCCCAATTTACCAACAAATAATTCAAATGAAAATATGTAAAAATCGAAAGTTGGCCATGAGTATTAACATTACCAACATTAATTGAAATTTTCTAGAAATTTCCCAATATTTTTGAATAAACGAGAAAAAACAAAACAAAGTTGGCGATGTAAAAACCAACATTACCAACCATAAAATAAACATTAAAAGCTTTTTATCAAAAAAAAAAAAAACATTAAATTGTAATAAAATTAAAACAAAAGGGATAATATACAAATAAATACACGGAATTATAGAATAATTCACGATAAATTCTAATTTCGACATATAATTGAAGACGATTTTGGAAAAAATAGTTGGCTATGAGAAGAATTATCACAACTACCAACATTGACAACCCAAAAAAAAATCTACTACACTTAATTATTGTTGTAATTAACAACAATTCGAGTTTTTTAAAACAGGAATATTCAATAATTTATTAAAAATTCTATAATAATCGATAATTATCATCATTTTCAGGTTATTTCGGCAAAATCCATAGCCAACTGCTACTATACCACATTGGACAATTCGAGTGGAGCCAACTCTTTTTTTTTATTGAAATTTATTGTTAAAACTAAAAAAGATAAATAGATGTGGGACCCACCTGTGGCCATTATCTGACGATACCCCATTATTATCATTATTATTAATATTATTATCATCAATTTGTTGATTATCATAATCTTGTACTAATGCTTGTGCTTCTGCTTCATTTAATATCTTTACATTGTCATTATTATTATTATTATTGCGACAAGAACCACTCAAACAATCCGAATAAAATGATAAAATTACAACATCAACTAGAAACCATACAAGAGATGTCAACAATATAACCCTACAGGTGTGTATTCGTAATTTTCCATTAAACATTTTCATCATCTTTTTCTTCTTTGAATTGTTGCTATTTCTATATACCGTTATCTATTTTTAATTTATTCAAATATCAATTTTTACATATCAAAAACACACACATACACACACACACACAATAAATATTAACAATTTTTTTTTTTTTTTGTAAATAAATAACTGAATATCACAGATAAGACGATTCTGTTGTTGAATTAAATTGACATTAATTGGAATGGTAATGTCATTAAAAAAAAAAAAGGAAATTAATCAAAGGAAAACTACATAAATGTGAAGGAAAAACGCGCGAAATCAACAACAACAATAAAAAAAAATTTCAACTATTCAAACAATAACATTATTTACGTTTAATTCGGACTATTTATTATGGAATTTATTGTTATAAATGGTGATAAACATGTTTTCTTGTGTTATTTGTTCAATTTTCCACACTACACCAACACACAATTATTCGAATTTTTGTTGAAATACACACACACAGTGGGGCAAATGGAAACAATTCGGACACGATGTACACGTATCAAGACAGCTGTCAAATTAAACCGTTATACGCATGCGCATTCAACTATTTAAAGCTAACCATACACCAACATTCATGTATTGCAAATAAACTAAAACTATCCAAATAAAGGTGAAAATTAGTTTTTATCGACAATTATATAAAAAAAAAAACTCAAAATCGCATTATTGATGTGATTTATCGACTTTTCGATGGATTATAGTGTATGGTCACCTCTAGTCGTTATAACCTTGCTTTTAGAAACCAAAAAATTGTTGTTTTGTTAAGAAATCGGAAATTAATTGCGTCAAAATTGTTTATTTTCTATTCTTTATGATTTTTTTTACAAAACAATATTCTACAATCATCATTTATATTCATTTTCCCAATTTTCTTCAGCGAAATGTACATTTCTCGAATCGAAATTATCATTTCTTGGTATTGGTTGTGTTGTTGTTATTTCAATTAAACGTTTCGATGGACAATCATCTTTTAAATGTTGATTTAATTGATGTTTATTTAAAAAACGATGTAATGCATTATATGGACATACAAGATGATTTGGATAATTCACCATACAACGTAATATATGTCGTTGGAATGTTGATTTTGGTATTATATGATTAGGATTGAATGGACATTTCGTATAATCATCCATTGTTTCTCTTGTTATCACTCAAAACAACTCAATAGGAGGAAAAATTCATAAATATGTCCAGTCTCTTTGGTTTGTTGTGGTGGCAGCAGTCAATTGTTTGCATGGATATCTATGATTGTTTGTTTAACAAAAAAATTTTCGAAAATTTTTATCAAAAAACAAACTATAGAAAACTATATTGTCGGCGTTTGCTCTAATCAACAGTATAATTAGTTTTTGTGCTTCTTCTAAATATTTGCTATAATTAATTGATAAAATTTAGGGTTAGGACACCATCACCCCACCACCAACCCCAGAATTTGATTCATCAGTGTCTAACGTCACAATTATACGTGTATATTTGGTTGCATAGCCAATCATAGAACTCTATACATAGCTTGGTGTGGAATACGAAATAACATTACCGATATTAAGCGGGGTTGACATTAAGCCAACTACTGGCGCTGGTTGATTGACGCTAGAAATAACTAGTGCT